>CBVK0101856619.1:0-25361 GCA_900067695.1 Picea abies | reverse complement strand
ATTTCTCAGTGATCTTGTGCTTATTATGCTCTTATCTTTATGAAATGCAAGAACTATAATATCAACATAAAACATTAACACTCAGTCTCCAAGACATCTTCTCCTTCCTCTTTTGCTGAATCATCTCCCTTCTCATCTTCTTTTGGCCTAACCATTGACTGCACAAGAGTGCAATATGAACCTTTGATAGGTTGTATTCCAGGGTCTTTCCCTAGTTCTTCTGGGTTTTCAGTTTCACCTAAATTTTCAAGGGCTCTGAACTGATTATTTTGCAGACTCCCCGAGGGTTTATTTGGATGGGGCAACCTTTTAAGCGATGATTCTCTGCATTTGTTTGTGATTGATTTAAACTCAAGTTCTGCTTTTGGGGGTGGCCGAGTCTGCTGCAATTTCGGACAATTTTTGGCGAAGTGCCCATGATCATGACAAATGTGGCACTTAAACATAATTTGCTCGTAATCGAGAGGCTTACGAAAATTCCACTCATTTTTTTTGATCTGCACTGCCTCTGGAAGTCCCTTCTCTAAGTCCACCTCCACACATATTCTTGCACAAGAATACATGTTGTCTTTTGGCTCCGCTCGATCAATGAATCCGCCCAATTTGTTCTCAATGGCTCTAAGATAGTTCTCTTCCCAAAAAATTAGGGGAAGAAAAGGGAGTCTTACCCACACCAGGGCTACAAAGATTTTATCTTCCGGATTGAAATCCAGAGACCATGGGGCAAGAAACATTCCCCTGTAACCCATAAAATATGGGTCGAAGCGAAATATTAAATCCCTCTCCGATTTGTTGATAAAAGAAAAAATGAAATAACTCCGACCTATGGAAAAAGTTTTTACCGTACCTTTGGTCGTAGGGCACCAATGCTTAGCCACCCAGGATTCCACGACCTTTGGAGATGGCCATAGCCTAGTAAACTTGCCCACCAGGGTTCATTTACCGAAAACAAGCACTGATCTTCAAGGTTCCGGAGATGAGAACTCCAGATGCGGAATATTTTTTGATCTTTTTACAGATCTACTAGATTGAGGCGGGTTTCTATTTTGGGGGTTCAAAGATTGAGCCAAAGAGCGGAATGCCTTTATTTCATCACTGGTTTCAACACCCATCGAGGGTTCAAAGATTGAGCCAAAGAGCGGAATGCCTCTATTTCATCATTGGTTTCAACACCCATCTTTGCGATCTGCGGAGTCTGCAAAATTGGAGAGAAGAGGCTTGGATCCAACGTTTTCCTCCACTCGAGCCACATGAAGCAACATCAACGAATCAATGATGGATCTGGTGCGAACGACGACCAATCAGTTCAGATGCAGGCGATGGCTAGGGTAAACCTTAGCCACAAAAAGGAAAGCCTGCCATCTTCATGTGGGAGCTCGAGCATTAAAATTTAAAACACTAAGACTTCCCGGGAGGTCACCCATCCCAGTACTACTCTAGCCCAAGCACGCTTAACTGCGGAGTTCTAATGGGATCCAGTGCTTTAACTTTGTAGTACCCCATATTATCCTCCTTAGGTACATTACAAATAGTGTACATGTAAAAGAGAAATTGTATGCCTTTGTGCACTTTTATGCTTACCGGTAATAGCCTCTCCATGAGAGGAGCACAAATGAGAAAGCATGATCTAGGGGTCAGAGGAGAGCATGATCTGGAGCTTGAGAGAAGAGTATGATATGAGCATGAACTGAGGCATGGACAGTTGTAGTGCCAAACTTGTGGAAAGTTGACAACCCACGATTCGGTCATGAATAGAGGAATTCCAGCATTCTGAACTATTACAGAAGGGCATACACTCTATCTCAAAGAGGCTGAGTGCCACTAATTGATTAGAATCCATGTTGGATGCACACCAGATGGCACAGGATGTTGACAATGCAGAGTTTGAGCCCACGATAGGTAGATTGATGTTGTGGGGAAGTGGAATCCACATGCTGTATAAGCAGTGTGTAACAACAATACAAAGCATGCAGAGGGCTGTGTTACAAGAGTCATGATCTGCAAAGAAGTGCTGATGTAGGAATGAATTTAAGGAAGGGTCGATGTATGAATTTGCATGCTGGTTCAGACATACATTCTGTGAATAGAAGGTTGACGTGGATTGAAGAAGAGGGCCGATGTAATTTGGGCATTAGGCCAACATGTGACATAGGTCTGTTGCTGCCTTATACACACTTGGGCTATCGTGGAATAAATCTTCAATCCACTTAGTGTGTCCTTGGGGGCAAGTCTCGAGTGAAGGTGTCATCACCTGATCCTCGACTCCTCCGTCTAGGCCAACTTGTTAATGTTTAAGCCATTATTATAGATGTTTGCATTTCATTAGATAACAATAGCATAATCCAAGATCACTGAGAAATACACAATCACAAGAGACACAACATTTATCCTGGGAAACCCTCTAGGGGAAGAAAACCCAACAAAACTTCCTTAATATAGATAGCCAATACAATGCAGAGATCTCTATGCTAAAACAGAAAGTCCTCTCCAAGATATGTGCCAGTCTCTCTCTCCTTTGTCGGTAACAGATCAGAACTTGTCTCTCAAACTGAGCAAGTGAGTAATGTCCAAGTGAGGCGCCAGCCTCCTTTATTTATACAAGTCTGGCACGTGTGAAGTGTCTCTTCACTGGCAGGGCCGACTTCTTCAACTGGGTGGGTAAACCCACCTTTGTTATATTTCTGGGTCTCTTTATTAACTGCCGGGGTCGACTTCTTATTCTGCCTATTATAATTGTCTTTTGACCAATCCGCAAAAGGGGATTTGGTCCTATTACAATAACCGACATGATCAATCCACAATGGGGATTGATCCTATGAATAATATATCAATAATAATAAGAATACTTTTTGCAGTTACAATATTTCAACACTCCCCCTTAACAAGAAGGGTATTCTTCAACAGCATCATGCGAAAGAGAGAGGATAGCATCATCAACAACATCAAGTGGGAGGACAACATCATCAATATCATCTTGGCTGGCGTATCTATAAATCATCGAAAGTTTTCTTCATCGACAACATCATCATTCTCAAAGGAATGCCATCATCATTTGCATCAATATGTATTAGTATAAAAACTGATACATCATCATCATCATAGCACAAGGCTGTCTCATCATAATACAAGACTGGTTTTACATCACAAATGTCAAGCTGGAAGCTCAGTACTTGTCTCATCGCATTGTCTTGCTTTACGTCACAACACTCAAGTTGGAAGCAAGATACTCGTCCTGCTTTACGTCACAACCATCAGGTTGGAAGCAGGATACTAGACTGGCTTTACGTCATAGCTATCCAGTCGGAAGCTCAGTGCTAGTCTCATCATATCATCTTGCTTTATGTCTGACAACTGGGTCAGAAGCAAGGAACATCTCATCTTGCTTTACGTCTGATACTGGGTCAGAAGCAATGAACATCTCATATTGCTTTACGTCTGACAACTAGGTCAGAAGCAAGGAACATCTCATCTTGCTTTATGTCTAACAACTCGGTCAGAAGCAAGGAACATCTCATCTTGCTTTACATCTGACAACTAGGTTAGAAGCAAGGAACATCTTATCTTGCTTTACGTCTGACAACTGGGTCAGAAGCAAGGAACACATCACATCTTGCTTTACGTCTGAAAGCTAGGTCAGAAGCAAGGAACACATCACATCTTGCTTTACGTCTGACAACTCGGTCAGAAGCAAGGAACACATCACATCTTGCTTTACGTCTGACAGCTAGGTCAGAAGCAAGGAACATCTTGCTTTACGTCTGACAACTCGGTCAGAAGCAAGGAACACATCACATCTTGCTTTACGTCGAACAACTAGGTCAGAAGCAAGGAACATCACATCTACTCCCCCTTTCGAGGAAGGTCCTTTCGGACTATGCCAAGCTTATCTCGGAAGTACTCAAACTTTACACGAGATAGAGGCTTGGTCAACACGTCAACAACCTATTCATCCGTGCTAATGTACTGGAGCTTCAAGGCTCCTCTCTGTACCATGTCGCAGATGTAATCATAGCGGATCTCTATGTGCTTCGACCTGTCGTGGAATACATGATTCTCTGTCATCTTTATGCAGCTCTGGTTGTCACATAGAATCACAATTGTTCTCATCTACAAGTCAAATAGGCCGGTCAACAACTTTCGAAGCCATATAGCTTTGCAGTTAGCAGAACATGCAGCAATGTATTCTGCTTCCGCTGTGCTGAGAGCAATACTAGATTGCTTCCTACTCTGCCACGAGATCATAGCTGATCCCAAACTAAAACAACATCCTGAAGTGCTTTTCCTGTCTGAAACACTTCCTGCCCAATTTGCATCAGTATATCCACTCAATGTGAAATTATGATCTCCATCATAGATGAGACCATAATCTATTGTACCGTCGAGGTACCTCATCACATGTTTTGCAGCCACTAAGTGAACACGTCTCGGTTCTACTAGAAATTGACTCAAGGTGTTCACGGCAAAACAAATGTCTGGTCTGGTGTTCGTCGGGTACATCAGCGATCCAATAATCTGTCTATACAGTGTGGCTTTAATCAATTTTGACGACGTGTCGACCAACAGCTTCAGCTTCGCTTCCATGGGTGTATTCACGGGCTTGCATTCCAGCATGTCGAATCTTTTTAAGATTTTGACCGTGTACTTTCCTTGGTTAAGGAAGATCTTCTCAGGACTCTGTCATACCTCAAGACCTAAGAAGTAATGCATTAGGCCGAGGTCTTTCATCTCAAATTCCGAGGCAAGTCTCTTTTTACATTCAGTGATGAGCTTTTCTTCTCTAGTTAAGAATAAGTCATCCACATATAGCAGTAAGATTACTGACGCATCATTCATAATTTTGAAGTAGAGATTTGAGTCTGCTTTACTCGTGGTAAAGGCTAAGCTCGTCAAGAAACTGTCTATACGGCCATATCAAGCTCTAGGAGCTTGCTTCAATCCGTATAAGGCTTTCTTCAATCTGCAGACATGAGACTTCCTGTCTTCAACCTCAAATCCTTGAGGTTGCTCTATATACACTTCCTCTCCGATGACACCGTTTAGGAAAGTTGTCTTCACGTCCATCTGGTGCAGCTTCCACTTCATCTTAGCTGCAAGAGCTATGATGGTCCTGATCGAAGTGTATCTGGCCACAGGAGCGAATGTCTCTTCATAGTCAATGCCTTCCTTCTGGGAAAAGCCACGAGCAACAAATCTTGCTTTATACTTTCCAATACTTCCATCAACAACATGTTTTATTTTGAAGAGCCATCTGGAGGATACCACATCTTTATTCTTCGGTCTGGAAACTATTTCCCATACTTTGTTTTTCATTATGGATTGGTATTCCTCTGTCATGGCATCTGCCCATTCTTTCCTTTGAATGGCTTCTTCAAAACAGGTAGGCTCCTCTTCTAGGAGGTCACACATCAAAACCATATAACTGGAGAATGGCTTTGGTCTTTTCACCTGTCTCGTGGTTCCTTGGGGAACACCGTACTTCTCTCCATCTTGAATAAGCTCTCTAGCCCAGGCTGGCTTTCTTTTATTGAGGATCGTCATCTGAGGAGGTTCTTGCACTTCTACTATATCATGGTCTTCTAGAAGTTCCTGATTAGGAGAAGTTACGACTTCCCTTTCTGGTTCTGCGGCTCTGGGAACCTCCCTCATTGCAGTATTGGGGATTACGGGTTCCTCTTCATATACCTCTTCAAGCTGGCATATTTTAGATTTCTTGAGCGCTGCATCTTCATTAAAGTTCAGATCCCTGCTGATCTCAATATGATGTTGACCTGGTATATAGATTCTTAAGGCCTTGGAGACCTCATAGTATCCCACAAATATTCCCTTCTTTCCTGAAGGGTCTAGCTTGTTTCTGTTTTCTTTAGGTATATGAATAAACACTGGACAGCCAAATATTTTGAGATGGCTTACCTCTGGCTTCTTTCCGGTGAACATCTCTTCCGGTGTCTTGAGCCCAAGTGCACTATGGGATAATCGGTTCTGCTCATAAACAACTGCCATCGCTGCTTCTGCCCATAAGCACATAGGAAGATCTTGATCATGGATCATAGTCTTCACAGCTTCCAGTATGGTTTTGTTCTTCCATTTAGCTACACCGTTTTGTTGGGGATTATAGGGAGTAGTGAGTTCCCTCTTGATTCCAACATCTTTGCAGAAGTTCACAAACTCTTTTGAGGTATATTCTCCTCCATTATCTGACCTGAGTATCTTGATCTTTCTTTTAGAAAGGTTCTCTATCAAGGCTTTGAATTCCTTGAACTTACTGAACACTTCATCTTTTGTCTTCAAGAAATATATCCAGGTTTTACGAGAGTAATCATCAATGAATGATACATAATATACATACCCGCTAATGGAGGATGATGGCATTGGGCCACACACATCTGAATGGATGAGTTCTAGGACTCCTTCTGTCTGGCTGTCCCGCTTCGGAAAAGGGTTCTTGATATTCTTCCCTTGTGCACATCCATTGCATACGCCTTTATGGTCACCTTTGAGTTCTGGTAAACCTGTGACCGCTTTGCATATGTATGGTAGTTGCTTGTAGTTAATGTGGGCTAATCTTCTATGCCAAAGTTCACATGAGTTTTCAATGGCATGGGTCATAGCAGCCTCTGAGTGACCCTTTAATTTATACAAGCCATTTTCTTCATTGCCAATGACGATTGCTTCATTTAAGGTTTCTCCCTTAGCCCACATTAGAACTTCTCCATCTATAAAGGCAACTCTGAAGCCTTTCTTTTCTAAAGCTGAAATGGAGAGTAGGTTCTTCTTCAAGCCTGGTACATATAGTACGTCCTTCATTTTTAGTGATTTCCCTGAATTCAGTTTATGGTTGGATTCTCCCACTCCCTTGATGGGGTATTGATAATCATCACCAAGTGTCACTTTCTGAGAAAACTTCTTCTCTGAGATACAAGAGAGAATATTTCTTTGTCCCGTCATGTGCTTGGATGCACCACTATCAATGAGCCAAGTGTCCTCTCCAGGTGTTACAGATCCTGAGAGGGCTGAGATCAACACATGCTTTTTGATCTCCTCTCTCATCATCTTTGCGGGTGGCTCTTCATCTTCAGCTACATGGTCATGAAGCCTCTTTTGTTTTCTCTTCTATTCTTCTCGTCTGGCTCGACAAAACTTCGCAATGTGTCCCATCTTGTCACAATGATAGCATTGTATAGATGAGTAGTCTCTTTCCTTTCGTTGTCCTTTCTTCTGAAATCTCCTTGGATGAGATTCTTTATGATTGAATTTATTTGATTGTTGAGGCTCTTTATGAGTCTCCTTTTGGAAGTAGGGTTTCTTCCTTCCTCCTTTGGTGTGAGTAGCTAGGGCTTGATCGTCATCCTTGGCTAGTAACGCTTCTCGATTTGCTACTCTTGTTTCTTCTTGGATGTATTCTTCCCATAGGCTGTCGAATTTTAGTTTCTCCTTTCTGGCACATATCGTTTGGATGAAAGCATCCCAAGGACTCGTGAGACCATTTAGGGCCGTCATTATGAGTTCGTCTTCGTCTATGGTATCTCCAATAACTTCTAGCTGTTTTTTGAATTCTGAGATTCTGGAGAAGTATTCCTGAATCATTTCTCCTTTCTGCATCCTTGTATTCTTCAGTTGAGTTCTAAGATTTATCTTCCGGTTTATGTTCTTTCCTTCATATAGTCTGGTCAAGGCATCAAACATTTCTTTCGGGGTCTACTTAGATGACACATAAGGGATTAGATGGACTTTGATTGAATCTGCAATGATTCTTTTGGCCCTTATTGTGTCCTTTTGATGCTTTGCCTTTTCTGCAGC
Organism: Picea abies; assembly: GCA_900067695.1. NCBI lineage: Eukaryota > Viridiplantae > Streptophyta > Pinopsida > Pinales > Pinaceae > Picea > Picea abies. Next base: position 17,564 of record CBVK0101856619.1, on the reverse strand, counting down.
ATCTTCGGGTTCCGGTAATTCTTCTTTGACGAATCTTGCTAGGTCATTCTCTTCAAGAATGAGGCCAATCCTATACTTCCAGGCACCAAATTTTTCCACTCCTTCTACCTTGTCAACAAGCTTAATGCTCGCAGACATCTTTACCTGGAGCTAGAAAAATGACCAAAAAATTAAAGTGCTCAAAATAAAAGACTGAACTTACCAGGAGATGTGCTTGGCTGAGGCGAGCTGCCTGGTGTGTTTGGATCTGAGAAAATCCAACTTTTGCTCCTTCAAATCTGATCTGCGGATTTCTGGACTGGTGCTTCTGGTACTTTGGTACTTCTGGTACTCTGGTACTTTTGGTACTGGTTTTCTGGTACTTCTAGTACTTTGTGAAACTAGGGTTTCACTTTTCGGGAGATCTAGCCACTGAAAAGGTGTGCTGATGATGCCAAATTGATCCTTAGGGGAGGGCGCAACTTTCTAGATAGTTTTAGGGCTGAAAAGATTCACTTTTGAAAAACCCTAATTTGCAGGTACTGCAACAGTGACATTTTTCTCTTGCGAAAGATGCTTCCTTCAGCTTGGCTCTGATACCATGTTAATGTTTAAGCCATTATTATAGATGTTTGCATTTCATTAGATAACAATAGCATAATCCAAGATCACCGAGAAATACACAATCACAAGAGACACAACATTTATCCGGGGAAACCCTCTAGGGGAAGAAAAGCCAGCAAAACTTCCTTAATATAGATAGCCAGTACAATGCCAAGAGATCTCTATGCTAAAACAGAAAGTCCTCTCCAAGATATGTGCCACTCTCTCTCTGCTTTGCCGGTAACAGATCAGAACTTGTCTTTCAAACTGAGCAAGTGAGGCGCTAGCCTCCTTTATTCATACAAGTCTGGCACGTGTGAAGTGTCTCTTCACTGGTAGGGCCGACTTCTTCAACTGGGTGGATAAACCGACCTTTATTATATTTCTGGGTCTCTTTATTAACTGCTGGGGCCGACTTCTTATTCTGCCTATTATAACTGTCTTTTGACCAATCCGCAAAAGGGGATTTGGTCCTAGTACAATAACCGACATGATCAATCCACAATGGGGATTGATCCTATGAATAATATATCAATAATAATAAGAATACTCTTTGCAGTTACAATATTTCAACACAACTCCTAGCGAAGCCAAGGGGGGTAGTTCCTATGAAAAGAATCTAAGGCTTTTAATCTATGAAGTTTGAAAGCAAAGTTATTCTAGTAGTTTATTAAGACATAACAAGACTTATATTAGCAGCATAAATGTTTCAAAAGGATACACCCTGTGAAATGCTCATTAAAAGTTACTCATTCACCATGTGCTTCAAAGGGAAATAACTTGAACCATTTGAAATAAAGATAAAACTGACAAAATAGATAAAGTGAAGATTAGTGCCAAAAAGTAAATGTGATGTTATGAAAATGTCGCGTTTATTTTATCTTGAGAATTTTATTATGGGATTTGGGAAATTTAAGCAAGTCTTTGAAACGGTGAAGTGGGGATTAAAGTCGGGGTCCCCACTCTTTGTGTGCAATAGTGTATTTGGCCCGCTTTACTCGCTATTCAACAATCTTAGAGACGTACCGATTGGGTGTGCCATAGGTCCAAAAGAGGAGAGAACGAATCTCATTAATGAGTATCCCCCTTGACTTAACACACTCCACCCAAATGCAGAGGTCTTAGACGAATAACGCAACAAAGTGGATTTCCCTATTAATACTAACATGCGTTGCTCATGTCTGTTTCTGGGTGTCCAAAGCCACTCGAAAGTAGTAGTGGGATTGCATACACGGTTGAGCAACTAGGATTTATTCTAATACATTTGCAAAAAATTGAACTAATCTAGCAATTACTGTTCTATGAAAAATAAAACTAATCTAACTTGTTGTGATTGATTTTATTAAAAAGGTTTAGGTGATATGAATTCCTTTTAGCTTTGTGTTGTTTTAGAACATAAGACAATAAAAACTTGCAAGGAAAATAAAAAAGACACAACACCACCAATCCCCCTAAAGGGGATGAAGAAACTGGGCGCCAAAGACCTGCTTTTATTAGCCTATTACAACTTTGAGAGGATGACTCTCTTTTCTTCTTTTCTCTTTAGCCTTTTATTTTGGATTCTTATAGAATTGGATCGATTGCTAAACTAACTATTACAAAAAGACTCCTTGAGTCTTGGTTTTCAAGGGTCGAGTCTCGGAGTGAAAGATCTTCGATCTTGGGTCCTGAAGAGGTCAAAATCTCCCTTGTACTAAGACGGACCTGCTAAAAACCAGCAAGGAAAAGTTATTAGTATTGGCAGAAAATGACATGCAAACACAAAATAAAAAGAAGAATTTTTATAAGGCTTTTCACAAAATTTTTATGCACTACAAAAGACAATTTTTTGAGCTTTTTTAGGAATTTAAAGAAGCTAACAAAGTCCTTTTTCGAGTACTTTCTGTTCGCTGTCCTAAAACAAAAAATTAGAATACTCAAATGACTAGATATTAAAGAAAAGCAAACAACAACTTTTTACTTAGAAATTTAATAAGAAAAATCAGAAAATTGCTTAATAAAAACTAGATCTAGACGTAGATTTAGCAATAAACTTGAAAGTAGATCTAGATTGTGCATGCATACACTAGATAGTAAAACTAACTTGAAATTTGATTTAGCTATCCATTCAAATCCAAGAAAGAGAGAGAGGAAGATTTTTTTTTTTTGATTTCGTGGAGCCTTTTGCTTGAGCCTCAAGAACCCTTGGGCTATGGAGTCCTTCTCTGGTGTGAAGAAAAGGGAGAAAATTCTTCTGAAATGATTTTGGAGAAAGCAAAGGAAGCAACTGAGCTACTTTGAATGTCCAAAAGGTTGGTCTTTCACGCTCCAAATTCCTCGTAAGTACCTGCAAACAATGGTGTTTCCTACAAAAAAGACTTTGTTCCACGTTAGTTTAAACAAAAACCAAACATGAAAATATAAGCATCAAGTGCATTAAACAAATATATAGACTAGCAAGCAAGTAGAACTATATATTCTAATTGGATAATAGGATCCTTACCATAGCCACTATGCAAGTACAATAAAGAAACTTGAAATGATATTACCTCATAAGCTAACAATCCATCCACACATGTGAGACCACACACCAAATATCGACCTCCAAAGTCTTTGATTCAATAGCAAGAATTTGCAATGGTCAAGTTGCCCAAGCTCTAACCCGAATGAATGGAGGAGGGTCGACATTGATTTATACATCAACCGGTGAAGACTCCAAAGCAAGGGCGCATGGGGAGAAGAGGAGATGCACATTAGCTAAGTGGTGTTGCGCATGAGCTAAGTGAGGTGAGGGTGGAGTGGGAGGTGGGTGTAGTGGAGTGGAGTGAGGGTGAGTGGGAGATGATTGATGGTAAGGGCGAGTGGAAGTGATGGTAAGGGCGAGTGGTAGCATTGGGATTAACGCCCTCACTAGAGAATGCGCCAAACCATGAAGGGAGATGCGCACTAGCTCATTGGGATCTCCACCCATGTGCCACATCAACAAACCCATGCGCCATCACTAGAGGAGACCTCTGCCAACTGTACTCAAGACTTCAGACAAGGCAAAACATGTTTCCGACATGTTTGCTAACTTTTAGGGATTCCCCTAATTTTTAGGAAATTTAATTAAATCCCCTTTTTTGTCTTTTCTGAGAGAAAATAATTTTTTGAGTGATTAAAATCAATTTTTTTCCTAGACAAAAGGGGAATAAGGTTTTAGGGGGTGCTCTGTCTTAGAAAACGAGCACAAATATGGCATCTGACATTGACTGATGCCATTTTTTACAACTTTATTGATTCATACATTAAAAAAGTCCGTTTTACGTGAAATTTTTTATTTGACTAAAACATAGAAAAAACCTATGTGGACCTAGCGCAATTTCCATATGACTCAATACACATGACCTAGCATGAACTCATATACATTTAGACACTAGACATTGGTTATACCATGCCAAGGCCTAACCACCAGCACATACTCTAGCTTTGGAGTCAGTTTTGAGTGAAAAAACTTAGAAATTATTAATCCCCTGAAAAGACGGGCAATGAATAATTAATAAGTGAAAAAAAACACTCTAGAGTACATGCTCGTGCCTAGGTCTTAGGTGGCCAATAATCTTTTACAACTTTCATGCTCAAGTCATTTATTACAATGCCTCGGAGGGATGGAAATGCTGAAAACAGGTGTTCTGATAGACCTGCTGAATCTATGAAATCTGACTTCTGAGCATCTGTCTGCTCAGTCTCTGGCGGCTCATCTTCAAATCCAGCTAGTACAACTCGGTGGATAACAAGGCCCACACACCATATTGACTTTCATAGGAAGAGAGATGACATACAGAATGATGATGGGTGTTGATGCTGACTTGGTGAGAAGCCAACAAAAAATATAGGAAGTCTGATTTTTATCCGGATTTATAGAAATAGAATAAGCTTGATTTTCATTTCCAAAATATTTTTGTGAAGTATTCCCGAAGAGAATAGATTTTATGGATCTTTGAGGAGTTTGCTGAAGTCTGTTTTCTATAATAGAGTTTATTTTCTGTGCACGAAATAATTTTTAGAACATAAATCTTTCTGTGAAATCTGGTGTAAGGGACTGATGAATGATTTGATGTACTAAGATTGCTGGGTTGGAACACAAGTTTGTTTTTGTGTGAAATTTCTGAAATACTTTAAAATTTAGATTTGAGGACTTTGTTGATGTGACTAAAGCAGCAGGGCTGTGGTTCACCTGATTAGTGTGTGAGACAACAGTATGGCTGTCAAATGCTGAGTTCTAACAGAATAGAGAGGTAGATTCGAGACCGGTCTGGTGTGTTTAAATGTTTGATGGCCAGTCTATCCTATATCATGCTAGATGAACATCAGCAATTTAATGGTAAAAAATTTAACACTTGGAAACAAAGAATGATGGTGATTTTTGAGTACAGATGCTTAGACAGGATTGTGTTGGGAAATAAATTGTGAAGTGCAATAGACGAGGAGGTTCAAGCCAAGTATGATGCTGATCAAGCCCTTAGTGAACTGATGAGATGCCCTTCAATAACTTTCTTCATAAAGATTTGTTGTTTTCAATAAAGATGGAGTAATATGATTCTCTCCAGGATCACTTATTGAAAATTAAAGATAATGGAGATTAGTTAAACTCAATAGATAGACAGATGGAAGAGCGGGATCTGGTAATAATAACTTTAAAAAATCTATAGTCATCCTACTGAAATTTTGTTGGAACTTTGAATATTACTTCTAAAGATATAGATCTGACATTTGAGCAGTTGGGCAACAAACATTTGCAGAAGGATAGGTGGAAAAGGCAGTTTTGTAGCAACGATGTAAATGGAGAATTAGAGGTGGTCCTATCAGCAAAGTCAAGCGAAAAGGCAAGCCTTGTAGGCAGAAAGATGGGCTTGAAGATGGCACCAAGTATGCTGATTCAGTTAATGGAAAACATGGAAAAGGTATCAAGTGTCTAAGATGGGGCACATGTCCAAGTTGTGTACGAAATGGTTGTGGGACAAAAAGAACAACCAAGAGCCTTCTTCGGAAGATCAATCGAGGAAGAAACAAGCGATGTAGTTGAACATAAAGAAGAAGACTTGTATATTTTTATTTTTACTAATAAAGGGGAGATTGGAAACAAGACAGATTGGAATATTGATTCAAGTGCATAACAACATTTTACTAATCGGAAAGATAGGTATATTTATTTTGTAGAAGAAAAGATCAAACTCTGATTCTGTTTTCTTGAATGGTGGAGAAGAATACAGAGTTGAAGGGAGCTGTGCAAGATCAGATGAAAGGTAAGAAGGTGCTGTTTAGGAATGTCTACTATGTCGTTGGTTTGTAGAAATATCTAGTTTGAGTTAGTTGGATTATGAAGCATATCCGATGCTTATATGTTGTCTTTAGTGATAAGTTATAACAGGTGTTTAATTGTTGACAGTATCCATAAAAAGCCGATTTGTATGGGTGTGGAAGAACAAGGTTATTTTATTTGATTTTATCTGGTTGGTGGATGATGAAGAGAAGACGACCCAACAAAGGGAAGGTAAGAAACTACTTTATTATGCTCTATCTGTTGAGGTCAAAGGAGAAGCAAAGAAGACCCTTAGGGCAGGTGAAGTTGGAACAAATTTTATAGTGAAGTGGGATGTCGTTTCCATAGAGAAGCAAAAACAAAACTTTGATATGTTGAGCTGTTGTGGTTTGGGGTGTGTGAGGTTAGAAAACAAGGCAAGTTGTACATCGATGGTGGAAATGCTAACTATTCAGTCATCACTATCTTTCATTTGGAGATTGAGTCACTGGTCAAACAAAATGGTGGTGACATGACTTGTTCTTCATCAACCTTGCTGAACACAGTTCATTTCCATTTGCTGATTGAAGACTTCACTTTGAAGTGGCTTGCTTGGTTGAAAGATTTTGTTTTTGTTTTGGAATAAGAAACTCTATGTAACATGACCATTACGGGAGGGTGTTAGATATAATGGTCATAGTTAGATTCGGGCATATAAGATAATTAGACTTAGGTGTACATTAAATGCAGTTTTGTTACAAAGTCATAATAAATGACCTAGAGTCTTTTTAAATAAAATGATGTAATCACACATTAAGTTTAGTGATTAGGTATTTGGGAGTTATCATGTGATGTAATGCACTCCTTCCTCACCTATTATGTCGTGAGACATTGCATCACTCAACGATGGAGAAATTATTCGCTTTCATTTATTGGTGTTCTTTTTGTCTATGTTTTGTGTTTGTAAATCCAATAAATAACTCATATTTCCAATTTATGTAGCCACATAAGTGAAAAATACTATTTTGGAGTACTTTACTATTTTAAAAATATTTTAATGACTTGATAGAAAAGAAGGAAACCCTTTTTTACTATAGTCAACATATTGAGTCTTGACCATGTTTATGATTGTTCAACAGTGGTCGAGGACTTGAGTAAGCGGAGGCAACCTCTTCCTGCTATGGAGGTTGTCTATTTTATTCAACCAACAAGGGAAAGGTAACTTTGTGTTGTTTGTAAACATTGAAGTTGCTTTTATTTATTGTCCAATATTTTTCTTGGCATTTAACGTGCAAAATTTTTCTTGAGTTCGTAGAAACTCTAATAATAGATCCTCATTTAGTAGGAAAAGAGTTGCACAAATATTAGATAGAGATATTGCAAGTTTACTTTCTCTATAGAGTTAAAAATTCACTTGAATTTTCATGGACACTTTAGGAGCTCAAAAATAATTGTAAACCATATGTGTGGAATTTAAGGATGTTGTAGTGGATTTTGGGATCACTCTTGCATGTTCTAGCCTAGAACAATATTGAAATCATCATGAGTATATTTAGAAGAAGAATACACATTTCTGGACACTCGTACATTGGAGAATAGTGATGGTGCTTTCTACTTGGATGCCCTTGCTTTGTAAGTTGCAATGGGCAGTGAGTGAACATCAAGCACTCCAATTGCTGTGTATGTCACCGCATAGCTGATTTAACCCATTTGTTACATCAAAGTAGCATACTCTAACTAATTAGGTTTGTATGTCTATACCAGAAAAAACACATTTGGTTAATGTCGTCTACTGCAATATACAGATTCTTCTAAAATCAAGTATGTAGCTCAATCATATCAGGATTGCACATACACAAATGTAGATACACACTGCCACTAATAGGAGAGAGAAAAGCTCAATATTGTTATTATTCCAAAAGTTTGAGTTACATTACATAGCATTATCTCAATGTAGAAGATGCAAGTTATGTAACTTCGTCAACACCTACTTTATGACTTAATACTCTATGTCCATTGTCAACATAATTCAACTTTTTAACTTGACGCTTTAATGACTAACATAAATTACTAACATGTATTCGTAAATTAAGTTATATTACAAGATATGACCGTTCTAATATTTATTCTCATATCTTCCCTTAATGGTCGTATTAAACACAATTGCTTGTCCCTAAACATAACCAACTTATCTCGATCAAGCACACTATAGAAGGTGTCCACAATCTGTTTCTGAGTAACACCTCCAACTAAAAATATAGTATGGTTCACATCTCCACATATTGATATTCTCTATACACCTTGTGCTAACATTGACCACACAACTTGTATTTGACATAGCATGTCAAGTTTGTTAAAATCTCTATTCCAACACCTAGACACTTTATTTCCTCGTGTTTTTCCTTGCTGCAAAATAAATTACAGCACACAGAATAAAATATACTGGCTGGAAATAAAACAGCGGAAGCAAAAACTGGAAACCAAATTTCACACATGCACACAGAAAATTCTGCCCTTCAAATCAGCTTTTCATTAATAATGAATCCAAGCTTACAAGGGCTCCCTTACTGGGAAAATGGCCCATTGAGGAAAAATACAAGTACAACAAACTTGGCAAAATTCTCTGTTGTAGACTGCCCCTGTACAACCGTGTACCTGTGGCATGTACGAATCTGTACGTGCCTTTCGCCGCCTGATCATTACATATGTATGTGCCCTGGGCACTTGTTTCGCGCATATGTATGTGCCTAAGATAATTGTCTCGCGCGTATGCACGCCACTGAGATACTTGACTCACATGTTTGTATGTGCCTGAGCTAACTGACTCACGCGTATGTAACTGACTCACATGTACGACGCTGTCCGCGATCCTGTACGCTCCATACATGCGACTTTCCTTGCCCAGATCTGTCTTGCGGTTGCCCTACTGCCTAGATCTGCTTGCCGCTGCCCTCTTTTCCTCTTTCCTCCTTTTCACTTGATCTCTAGATGAAAGTTCTTCTTCACCTATCCGAGATCTCCTTGAGTCACAGTCCTTCGTGACTCAAGCACTTGAGAAAAAGTCCTTTGCTCCTAAGTGGATGACTCAAACACATGAGCAAAATTCCTTCCTTGCTCCTATGTGCTTTCTTGTGTCTTTCTCCTTCACCTAACCTTGCTTTTATAATTTTGAGTTATACCCTAACCCTAATCTCCAAAGTGATCAGCGGTAGAAACATGAGATTAGATCTCACCTCACTTGAGATCAATGGCTAAGATTCCCTTTAATTCACTAATGCTAATATCCTTAGAATTTTATTAAATTAAAGATATAAGAGATATAAGGCTTACTCTTGTAATAATGTCACTTTAGTGATTTTAGGTTAAGAGATTAGGGTTTTTGTCTTTTAGGGTTTTGGTCTCTCAAGCTCTTTATAAGAGTGAGGACCCTCATTGTAATAGAGTACAATTCAATAATAATATCGTTTAGTGTTTATGGAGATCATGTTTTCGGTATCGTAACCCTACCAAGGGTTTCTTTCGTTCTCGTAATATGGTATCAAAGTAGGATGGTTAGAGTCCAAAGCTTGAAGATCAAAGTGTTTGATTATTTGTTTGAAATCGTGGCTTGATTTAGAAGAGACACCACTGTAGTTTTGATTTAGCCGCCATTTAGAGGAACTCTCGTTTCATACAGAAGCGAATCCGACCACAGACTGGTTAAGGAAAATGGCACTAGGAATAGAATTTTTGAAGAACATGAAGCAACAACCGTGTGGGATTGAAGCTACCAACTTGAGTGAAAGCCATGATTATGTAGTTACTTTATAGCCGTCTGCCGGGTGAAAGCCACGAGTGAAACCGCCACATATCAAATAAAAGGAAAGCCGCCATATCTAATAAGAAGTTGCAGCACCACACCTTCAAGTTTGCGCCATCGTATTGTTTGAACAACCACCATTCGAAGATGAAGCCATTGTCTAGCTGTTGCGATTGATGTTTTGCAAAGACCAACCGTTACAACCACTGACATAGTTAAAGGTTGATTTTTTTTGTTTCCATCCAAGCTGAGTGTTAAATCCGTACAACCTGTACACCGTACTGTCTGTATGATATGTACATAGATGTAGTGGTAATTTTCAGTAAGTTTTTGTTTTTTAGTTTCATAAATATTATTTCTATGTAATGTCCCCACTATGGGACATCATCACAGTGCAAAGGTTTATGATGACCAGAGTAGCCAGATGGATGTTATAGCGAGTACAGGGGTTATTGACAGCCATTGTGGGGTCCAACTTGCATTTCTCATCATATTCCATCATCATGGGCAATTCTGCATAGGTTGGCTTTGGTTCCGTTGCATTCCGACGATTTCCATGATTTTGACTATTTTGGGCCATAAGTTAATTGAATTCACTGAAGAGGTCATTTTGGGCACATTACTTGGAGGAACCTCTCAGTGTAATAGCTCATTGGAATCGGGAGAAGCAACACTACAGGATGGGATGGTGAGAAGTGACTTTCAATGGCCAGGGAAGCCACAAGGAGAGATAAGGATCTTTTCAGAGGTAAAAAGGTTAATTAATTAATTAAAGTGATTTAATTAATTAATTAAATATTAATAAAATGAAAGTCACGTTGGAGGGACAAGGTGAGCCAAAAAGTATAAAGGAAAGGCAAGGACCTCTACTCATTTATTCATGTATGATCATATTTTCATATCTGGCTTCTAGCTAGTAAGCCCAGCATTGGGGGTTTTGACTTAACAAACCCTAGAGGACAATTCGGTGGTGAAAGATTCCACCTAGCTTGTCCCAAGCTTGGTCTCGGAGATGCAATATGCTCCCACACCATTCTAGTTCCAAGTGATTATTAGTGATTACTTGAATCACATTAGTAGGACCAACCTCGTCAATAGTTTTCAGTAAGATGTTTGCTATGTTCTGAGAAGATGCCATGACTGATGAGGAGTCATGAGCTCCAAGAAACACTGCACCAGTAAACAAAACACCAAGGATATTTATCAAATGTTGGTTTCTAACATTTGTCCAACCATCAAATAGAATGGATACCCCAGCATCTGACCACCCATCTGTAAACCATGTAAGAGCTCTTTTGACTTTTTCTTTTTCCTTGTCAAGTAACATAGTTCTATCCTTTTCATATCCGTGGCTCTTGTATCCAATGGGGGCTTTGTTGATGGCTTTAACCATGGAATGCCAATAAGGAGAGCGAAGAACATTGAATGGCACACCGTATGCATAAAGAAACCTTGCCACTTTTGCATCCACTTCCTCCCTGCTAGTAATATCAAGGAAATCTTCTATGGTTCTCTTACTTCCAGTTCCACTTCCACTGGGTAAGGACCTTCCACCAAGTGAAAAAGATGAAAAGGGAGAAGATGCATCAGGTTGAACCTTTTGTTTTCTAGTATTCATTCTTTATGCAACTTCCTCTATCTTGATGCAGTTTTCTCTCTCTTCCTGTGTTATCTTAGAGAAAATTGCAATACCAATGGACCCTCTGTTATCATCACTTTCTAATACCCCACAAAGATGCCTCCTCACACGGGTGTATGAATCGCTATAAGGTTTTCCTGGACGACAATCATGTGGTCATAAAAAGTTAGTGATTCCACCATCTCTACCCTCCTCAAGTTTTGTGACATACCTCCACAAGGGGGTTAATGAGGCTTTGCCACTATCAACTTCATTATCATCCCCTTCACCACCCTCCTCTCCTTCATTCATTGGGTAGTCTGGGTCACTATGAGAATGACCACTATCATCTTCTTCATTCACATGCCTCCTCCCAAACAACACCATGAGAACAAAAAATGGAAGTAAACACCACAAGAAAAACATTTTCTTCAAGTTTTAGATGAACGACCTGCAATAGAATGAGGAGGAAGGGGGAATGGGAAAATGTAGGAGAAGACAAAAATACAATAATAAACAAGACATTTTATGAACAATATTCAAAATTTCAACAAAAATACATAGTGGGCATACCTATTTTGATGAATCTCCAATAATTTGCAAGTAGATGGGACCCTTTGTTGTCTCCTCCAAGCTCTCACAAATCCTCTTCAAGCTCTCCAACTTTGCTCCAACACCAAGCCAATACCAACACCAAGCCAACACCAATAGCTCCTTCCCTCTCCACTCCAATTCAAAGATGAAACAATGAGGAAGAAGAGGGAGAGATTGTGCTTTATCTGCCGTCTCTAGCCCTAAAAATGCCCTAGGGCCCACCGATAAAGCAAAAAAATAAAAAATAAAACCAAAAAAACCAAAAAACCAAAAAAACCAAAAAACCAAAAAAACAAACTTTTCGTGGCCATTTTCGCGGAGTGTCCGTGTGGGTTCGGGAGCGCGGTTCAGAGCGCTGTTTGTAGGTTCGAGAGTGGGTTGGGAGCGTGACGGGTTGGCAGATGGCAGGGAGCGCGGTTAAGGAGGCGGGAGCGTGGTTCAAGAGGTCAGGAGCGAGGGTCGGAGCAAGGTTCGGGGATGCTGCAGCTTGGAGCGCAGTTCGGGGTCCGGACCGTGGGGGGGGGGGCGGTTCGACCACCCTGCTTTGGACATCGTAAACATATGCAATGTAATGATGTCCCAAAGTGGGGACATTACGGTCCTCCCTGCTAGAAAATTACTTGTCCTCAAGCAATAACCGAATCCCCTCAAGTATAATACCAGGATCCCATGTCCACCTGTGGGATACACAGTAGAACAATCATACACTCTGCCCCCTGGGTCCCATATCAAGTCAGGAACTGCTAGCCCCTGGGAAGCATAATCCTGAAACATACTAACTCCGTGAGTCTCCTGCACATGACACATGGCCTCATTCAGAAATGAGTTCATCCTCTAAGCTACTACCAAGATCAACATGGCCTCCATCAACTGCACCTGTTGATGCCAGAATGAGGTATTGCACGAACTCCATGAGACATCCTCAAGAGATGTGCTCTCCCCAACACTAAAGCTCAGTGGAAAGTCAAAACAACTTTCCCCTGCAAAGGTCCACTCACCCCTGTCAGTCAGAGAAATGCTCAACCCTGCAATCCCTGGATCCCATGCTAGCCTCTGTTGAAGATTACCATGCTGACACTACACTATGCTGACCATGCCTATCTTTTCCCTGTATATATACAGGATCCTCCACTCCTGGATCCTCAAGTTGAAGTACCTGTGGCACTTGGACTTGCTATCCAAAAGCTGCATATGTAAGAACACATTTGTGGAAGTAGTATCTGCTCAACCATGTCCATGCTCGATCCTAATGATCAAAAGGGAGAAACTGTCTCGCTCCTTAGGACAAGTCCCTGCAAGCCCACTCAACCCAAAATGAAATATGTGGCTCCCTGTTGCAACCTGGGTCATCATGAGGCAAAACAACCTACTAACAAAATGAACTCCCGGATCCAATGGCAAGCTTGGAAGTTTATCACCTCCAATCCTCGCTAACTGCTCCTGTGTCAAACTGATCACTGTCGGAAGCCCTCCATGCTCATGAGAATCTGTATCTCTGTTGCCCTCTGAGTTGTCTGCTATCACCTGGCCTATGATGCTCACCATCACACACAAAGTCTCAACTGTCTGCCCATCACGGTCCACCTCTGTCCTGCTGGATGCCGTAAAAGCACTCCTGTCAGGTGGTCTCGACCTAACCACTCTCCATGTCCTCTGCCGCTGTCTATCTCTCCTCATGTTGCTGTCTACGATAAAAGTGTCAAGTGTCAGGAAAGGCTAACAGAAACATCTATAGCTGACTGTAGGACTGGAAGATATCACATGCTTTGGTCAATCCCAAGGATTCGACTAGAAGCTCGTCCATCAGTATCCATGATAAATACTCGACTGTAGTCATCAACGAATCCCAATCATCTAGTACAATCTGAAGTAACTCCTCTAACCGTTGGTCAACCACCCTCCATCTCTCAACTCTCACGCAACTGTTGATACTGTGAAGGTGATCTCTCATAGCTATGTGCTGTTGCAAGGGAGATGCACCTACATGCTCCCCTAAGGGTGTCTCCTCCCTACAAGGCAATACACCCCTCTGAATCCCACCGTACATCTCACCATGTCTCTGTGAGCTATCACTCACCATTGTATGCTCCGACATACTCATGTCATCTCCCATATACTCATGTTGCATCGTAGATCCTGGGTGTACTACTGGATCAACCTCTACATGAAGGTCAACCGCTCTCAGAACACAAATGGGAGTATCCTCAAAACTGTCCCTGGCTCTGGAGTCCCCATGCATATGTGAGTGCTCGATTGTCTCAAAGATTGTCTCAAAGATCCTTGTAGAGGGTAGCTCCTGCGCCTCTAGATCATAACTCCCCATACTCATTAGTGATCCTGGGTACTCCTCATGCTCCTCCATCAACTGGTGCTCCTCTGCCAAGCCATCAACACCCTCTAGTAATGTGACTGAAGAGTATATCTGACTTTCCACTAAGATAGATGCAATGGGTCTCTGGTGAATCTCCTCAAGAAGCTCCCCTGACCTGGACTCTGATTCTTGAAGGGATATTTGTGTGCCTCTCAAGAATCCTCGGGTGCTCTCCAACTCATGAGTGAGTTTGTCCACCTCCAACTCCTGCTCCCTCAGAAACCTGTGATACATCTCCCCAACCCCCAATAGGTAGTCCTTGTCTGTCAACAACTGCTGGTAGTCAGTCCTCATCACAGACATTTTCTCCCTAAGAGTATGAAAGTCATCCATGGCAAATCCTCCATCTAAGCTGCCATGTGCCACTGATGCTCTCTAGTAGTAATATGCCATCAATGCATGCATGTCATCACTGTGTGTGGCGGCTTCCATGATCATACCCTCACTGATTTTCAATTGTGCTGCTAAGTGGTGTGATTCCTGATCGCAGTCATGCTAAGGTGCCACCTCATATCCCTCACTGCTAGTGTCAACTCTGTAATCCCCAAAAACACTCTCTGCATAAGATAACGTGCTGAGTTGCCCACTGTGTACTATGCTGCTGGGTCCTCCTGTATGTCATTGCACCCCATCACTAGATGCTATCTCCCTCTGAATCACACTGTATCCTGTATGAGCAGCCGCATCCTCCTGTGCACTCACTCTGCTACTATCATCTACGCCTGGATCCCATATAGATGTATCCAAACACGTGCTATGGTCATCCTGACTACTAAAGAGTGCATCCCCATCAATGCAAGCCAATCCTGGAAGTAAGTGCTCCATCAACCTGTCGGCATCCTTAATCTGCTCAACTAATGGAGTCTCCAAAAGTTGTGACTCAATCTCCTCATGTTGATCTGTATGTGTAAGGTCCACTGTCTGTACGCCCTGTATCTCCTCCTGGATCTGTGGATCTATATGTCCATGGTGTGCATCCCGCACACTAGGCTCCTCCATCATATCTGAAATGCCACTGATATCCTCATGTGACGTGGCTGTCATAGGTGTCTGAAAAGATGTTAGATGTGTCACGACCCTCATAGGAAGCTCATCAGACCTAGGTGCTAACACGTGTGAGTCCTCACTAGTGTCACCACTCTGTTGGGGTGTAAGGTCATCAACAATATGTGATATGTCTGCTGAGGCACTAGTACTATCGTCCTGTTCATCTGACTGTCTATCCACTATACAAGGGTCACTATCCTCCTCAAGCGTGCTAGAATCATCAACCTCTGTGCAAGAGTCACTATCAATAGCCCCTGTGCAAGAGTCACTATCATCATCAGACTGCTCCAGATAAGCATCTATTGCTCCATCCTCACACACCTCATCATCACTGCCATAATGCACCTCAATAATATGCTTCTTACCCTTACCTCTACACCTATGATCTGGTTCCCAAGGCACCCTGCAACTATAGCAAAGTTGCGTGCTGCTAATGGGTGTGGGGTTACTCTGTTCTTCTTTCTATCTAGCTGTTTCGACCATTTATTCCTCCATTTGGTTGACACAAAAGGTAACCTCTTCTGTGCTCCACCTAGGATTATGCATGGATAAATACTGTTGGAAAGTTACTTGAGCCCTAAACCCCTCACTAAGGTCGTAGTAATATTTCCATCTACAATGTTCAGCCTCTCTAGCAAATTCCTAACATCTATCTCTTCTTATGGAAGTCCCCTCTATGGTTCTGTATGCATGCGCTAATTCCCATTGGCTGGCAGGAATCTAAGCTCTGATACCACTGTAATGTTACCAAGCCATTATGCTAGGAACATCACGGTTTTGGTGTCTTTTTAATTTTTTTCTGATTTTGGTATTTTGTCAAACACTTTGCTTATAGTTATGCTTAGGGTTTTACTGATATGTTTATATGTGTGTTTGCAGCAATAAACAAGAAGATATAATCATGGAACCGTTGATATTATGGTAGCTGCGGGAGGTATTTACCTCCACGTGTAAACCTGACGAGAATAGAATACTCCGGGAAGCAAGAAGAAACCCTAATGAGTTGGCTAATAACCCTAGAAGACATGTCGGCTCAAGAAGATAACTTGTATTAGGTTATTAGCCTTCAAGAGAAGAAGTCGGCCAGAAGAAATAATATATACTGAGCAAACAGATACCCAGAATGAGAAGTCCGCTTAGGCAGTTTGCCAGAATTACTATAAATACAGTAGGCCAGTCTTCATTCTGGTAGGCAGTCTCAAAATTGCAGAGCATCACTTGTGCGCACTGCAGTGCCCAGTTTTGTGCGCAGGTTTGGAGGAGAGCTGCCATTGCAGCTGCTGCAGCTAGCAGATAACGTTTGGCTTGGACTATCTCTTGGTTAGGGTTTGGACTATCTGATCAACTCTTGTTGGTGCGCTATCCTTGGGGAAAGGTGGACTACCCTTTGTTTGGCTATCTACCCTAGGGTTTGCTTCCGGAGTGATTCTCTGTCAAGGTTAAGGTGCTCGGAGGGGGGCTTCGGCCTATGGTTGGGTGACAATAGCGATATTGTCAATGGTAAAACGAACACATCCATTATATTCTAACAGGAACATACCTCAACCATATGCAAGATCAATAAGATGATAAACAAGCCAAAACATTGCAGATTTGATTATATTCATAATAATAGAACCTGCTACAATGAAGATGCCGATTTGGAATGCTCAACAAATGGCTCCAAATAAGAAGATAGACAGTAGAAGCTGCTACAAAATGCTCCCGCAAGAAGACTACAAGCCTCCAAAGGCTGAACACTCAATGAAGATCAAGACTGTGCCTCCCTCTTGCTGAACGGATTGTTCTTTCTCCTGCTGTACGGATTGCATGATGCCACTGTCTTGGGAATTGTGCACTCTAATTTACTTTGGAAACTTTGCTCTAGAAATCTGATCTCTCTCTCCTTTTTCTCTTGTGTGTTTTTTCTTATTTCCCAAACATGTATATGTACTCTCTCTTTTCCCAAGAAACCCTAACTTACATAACCAACTCAATCTAATGGCTATCATAAGTCTAATCTGAGGGCTCACATTTAATGCTCCTCATTTGATCCAGGTGGATCATCTCAAAATTCGATAGAGTTAAAGTATTCAAAATGCAAAGTAAAGCTTACAAAGTGGAAGAGCTCGTCAGTAGCTTTCCGGTGATGTTCGTTTCAGGAAAAACAACCTCCAGGTGACAAAGATATGAGCAATGGAAGTTTCGTCAAAGATGGTTAGAAATGGGTTAAAAATGGTTAAAAATGGGTTAAATATGATTATAAATGGTTTGAAAAAAAGGGGTGGTCAAGGGCCTAGCCCTTGACCTTGCC
>CBVK0101856616.1:0-12412 GCA_900067695.1 Picea abies | reverse complement strand
TGGTGGAGGGGATCCACCTCTTCCCCATGTCCTAATATTATTTCCTTCTATTCCCTGGTCTCTTTCATCAGTAACTTTGTTAAGTTGCCCCCTTCAAGATCTGTGAAAAAATTGGATGAAATCTCTAAAGTTCCTCTTCACCCCACAACTTCGCACAATTTTTCTCTTCGATTTGTTTATAATGGTCTTGTGATCTAGATGGATGCCGGTGGCCTCTCACCTATTCCAACTAGTTCATTTTGGCATTTTTCTAGTTTGGCACTTTTTTCTGAGTTTTCGGATCCCCGACTTCCGGGGTTGTTTTGAGGCCCTAAACAACGTTTTTAGGGCTTGCCACAATTAGACTACTGATAAAGTTACAGTTTGACGTCAACATGTGCAGTTCTTGGATAGAAATTTCCAACGAGCTATCGTGCGCCTAAAACGAAGATCGTATGCAAAAGTTACGACCTTGGGAAGTTGATGTACTAACTTACCCCAATGGGACCCACATGAATTTTGGTGCTTCATCTCCTAGGGTTAGGTTTTTGGATGTCTATGGTTTTGGCATTCATGTTTATTGTAAAAAATCCTTCAATGCCTCATTGTAATTATCTTCTTGCGAATGAGCGCAACTGCCACATCTCTTTTCAAAGATAAGCCGCCACCATTCTGGCAAGCTTATTTTCCACTGCATTTTACAGTGTTAGCTTATTTCCTTATTAAATAGAAACTAGTTTTACTGTATCTTTGTTATTCTGTGTTAATCATCTTTTAATAATAATCTCTAATCATTTCATTCTGCTCATAAAATCTGGATCAGTGGTATCAGAGCGGTCTACTCCTTGTCGTTCTTAATGCATGTCCCCAACGAGGTCATGAAACAAAGAATTGGGTCTTGAGCTTGTTTCTCTTGAGGACAAAATCTCTCGCATGCCCAAGTGACCTCTCATGGCAGGAGAAAATAAAGACGTCGAGACAAGAGATCCTTTTAAAATGTTTCTTGAGGAAGCCCTCATGCAACAGAGGAACGAGATGATGAATAGTTTTGCGCAAATCCTTCGGCGACTATGAATAGACGATGCATCTTCCTCAAGCATAGGTGCCACCCCCTTAAAGGTACAAATCAACTTTGATATTCCTATATTTGAAGGTCAGATAGATGCAGATGTTATAGGCAAATGGTTGAATCTACTAGAAGGGTATTTCTTTGTCCATAACTTTTCGAATAGAGAAAATATTACTTTTGTGTTCCTCAAAGTCGTTCCCCATGTCAAAGATTGGTGGGAAACTTTCAGTGAGAAAAATGAAACAAAGGAACCCTCATTATATACAGTCGTGGTCACCTAGGAGTCATTCAGTGATGCTCTCCTCGGGGATGCTCAACCTATCGGTCAAGGATCTTTGATTCTCAGAGCCGAATTGGCTCTCTGAAACCTTAATGGTCTCATTTGTAATTAAACACAGGTCCTTTTAGTCTTTTGATGTAGGTTCTATGGCACCCACAACCTCTCCCTTCGTGTAGCCGAACTGTCAAGTTCAAGGCGCTACCTCCTCTTTTGTTATCCCTTTCCCGTATGTGACCTCGGGCTATGTCCACACACGATTGTGAGCACAGTCAAGAGTGCTTGGGATCCACTCGATTTTCTCCCCACAATACACTACCAATAACCACATGTCCCTTTTACAATATAGTGGTTTTGATTGTAGCCCGCCCTTGAATTTTTAAAGTCTGAGCACTTTTTGTCCTCACAGTTCTGCATGACTGTTGATCTAATGATCTCAGGTGGAGCCTCTTGATCAACAATTTAGATCAGACATCCTTTCCTTCCTTCTCTTTGGATCACGCTTTCCTAGATCTTTGCGATCTATTGACATGTTCCCCTTTCAAATCAATGATCGTGATTGATTTCTCCTTTCGGGCTTCGGGAGTTTCAACTCTCAACTCCTACTTTTTCTTCAGTGGCTATATTTCGAAATGGAAGATTTGCTGACACTGCCCTCCTGAAATTGATGGCCCTAGCCACTTCGGGACTTTGGACTTCGTAAATCTCAACTCTCAAATTTTCCGAAATTATTTTATCTGAAGCTCGCGATCTAGTGACACGCGTCTCCCGCAGATCAATGACTACGATTGCTTCGGGTCTTCGGACTTCGGAAAACTCAACTTTCAACTTTCACTTTCCCTCGAAGTGCGTGTAGTTCTGTTGCGTGTCCTCTAGAATCAGACGACTATAATTTACTTCGGGTCTTCAGGTTTCAGAGATCTCGACTCTCAACTTCTCTAGAGTAATTTTATTTGAAGTTCACGATTTGTCGCCACACTTGCCTCTGGATCTAACGGTCCATATTCACTTCGGACTTCGGGTTTTGGGAGTTTAAATTCTCAACCACAATCCTCGAAGTGATTTTTCCCAAAGCTTCAGACTTGTTGACACGTAACCCACCTGGCGATCAATGGTCGGAATCTATTTCTGCTCTTTAACTATTTCTCCTCCTATGTGCACAGAGAGGCTAAAGCTCGTGCATCTTGTCCAGATCCAATGATCTGGAATGATCTCTCTACCTCCTAGATGGATCTTAGCCGGTGACTCATGAAACCTTTAGAGCTTTGCTCCCTTGAAGATTTTCCCACTATATCTCTTGAGCTTTCTCCTTCGAACCCTTTGACTCCATAGAGGGTTACTTTGACACTTAGTTGAATTTTGGATCTGTACACTCCTTGCAACAGATTCTTACACAAGACTTAGCTTCCTACGGGTGACTGTGCATGCCTTGCAACAATCCTTTTGCACTCCTTGCAAATGGAAAATTCACGCTATCTATTCTGATCTTATGAGGCAAAACAGACTCTGTCACTCCTTGCAGCAAATTCTTACGCAATATTTAAGTCTTGCAAACGACTATGCACACCTTGCAGCAGTCACTTTGCACTCCTTTCAAAACAAAACTCATCTAAACACTTCACAGTTTCATATACTCAACAACACAACTCATTCATTCATGAAAACAATAATAATAGGGAATTATAAATAGTAGCAACACCATGCATTGGATCAAATTTCCACTGTTATATTCATTCAAAAGTGAAATGGCTACAACTATGATAAACAAGAACTAAAACTCAACAACAACTAAATAATAACAATCTCCTATTAACTTGCAGCAACCGCATTTGAGCATACAAAACCTCTATTTATCTCAGAGGGTTCTTAGGGTCCCCTCTAACTACTCGTCTACTTGAGAAAACTAACTGCTACTTAATTTCCGTTACATTCAATACTAGGAGTGAAACTCCTAGATCATCCATGATCACTCAGCTCCCAAGCATTTGATCTTCTTCAGTTTTTTATCATTTCAAAAAGATCTGTAGGAAACTCCAGCGATTAAGATTCCAAAATGATTCAAGGACGCACTAAGGCACTGAGTTGTCTCTCCACATAGGGTTTCTAATGATGCTCCTGCATCATAGTCCTCTGGCAAAAAATTCATGGACTCCTGTCCATGAGCTCTTGCACGTACTTTCCATGCTTTTGGATATCAACTTCATTTTCCCAATTGACATATTCTATCGGGTGTCCCTTCCACTTGAACAAATATTCAAAATAAGTTTTCCTCCTAGTCTTCTTGCCAATTCTCTGATCAATGATCTACTCTATCGATGGGTTTTCTTCTACAGACATTTGATTTTCCCATTTAATCTCTTTCTAATCTTTCGTTTCTCTTGCTTCATATCCCCTGTAAGGATACAAGTATAATATGTTGAATATGGGCGATATGCACACATCATATGGCAACTCAATCTCATAGGAATTCGCTTCAAACTTCCTTAAGATCTTACATGGTCCTATCTTCTTCATATTCAACTTATTATATGTTCCCCTAGGGAACCTTTCTTTCTTGAGGTGTGCCAGGACCTAATCCCCTACATCAAATTGAAGCTCATTGTGATGTTGATCAACTCTTCGCTTGTACTCTTGGCTAGAGTTCTGCAATTTCTCTCTGATCTGGCTATGGATTTTTTGCATTTCTACAACAAAATATTCTACTCCAACACTTCTGATCTCACTCTGTTCCAAGTCTCTCAACTCAGCTACTCCTCTTGGCTGCATTCCATAAAGTATTTGGAATGGGTTCTTTCCATTGCTCATGTTTGGTGAGTCATCGTATGCAAATTCTGCTTGTGGCAGAATCTAATCCCACTGATTATGATGCTCAGTGACTAGACTCCTCAATAAGTTCCCCAAAATTTTGTTCACCACCTCAGTCTGTCCATCTGTATGAGGGTGATAAGATGAGATGAAGGACAAATCTGTCCCCAAATTCTTCCACAGTGTTCTCTAGAAATGACCAACACATTTGGTATCTATGTCTGAGACAATACTTTTGGGTAATCCATGAAGACGTACAACTTCCTTAAAAAATAAATTTGCAACATGTGTTGCATCACTGGTCTTCTGGCATGGGATAAAGTGTGCCATCTTTGAAAATCTATCCACCACCACAAATATGGAATCACATCCTCTTTGTGTTCTTGGAAATCTCAACACAAAATTCATTCTTATTGCATCCCAAGGCCTCTCTGGTATTGGCAATGGTTGATACAATCTAGTGTTTTGTATTTTATCTTTTTCATGTTGGTAGATTCTACATATGTTCACAAATATTATCACTTATGTTCTCATACCTGGCCAATAGTATGAACTGCAAAATTATGCAAATGTTTTATCATGGCCGAAATGTCCAGCCAATCCTCCACTATGCTTTTCCTTCAAAAGGTTATCTCTCATTGAGAATTTTGGTATGCACAACTAATTTCCCTTGAACACCAATCCCTCTTGAATCATACACTCTGTCCACTGACTCTTGTCTCTCAACACATGATTTTCACATGCTTCATATGCTTCCTTTAAATCTAAATCATCACAATACATATCCTTAAGGTAATCAAACCCCAAGGTCTTGACCTGGAATTCTTGCAGAATCAGACATCTCCTGCTCAATGCATCAACAACTTTGTTAGCATTACCAGAAATAAATTTTATGACAAAAGTAAAATTATGCATAAACTCAATCCACTTTGCATGTCTCTAGTTTAGCTTCTCCTGTCTGGTTATGAATTGTAAAGCTTGGTTATTGATGTACAAGACAAATTCCTTTGGAACAAGGTAGTACCTCCATTTCTTCAAGGCTTGAATTATGACATAGAATTCTTTATCACATGTGGAGTACTTTCTCTTACTCTCATTCAAATTCTCACTGAAATATGCAACTGATCTATTATCCTGGCTCAAGACTGCTCCAATTGTAACTCCACTTGCATCACATTTCACTTGAAATGTGTTTCCAAAATTTGGTAAGACCAGAACTAGCCATTCTATTATTTTCTCCTTCAATATATTGAAGCTCCTCTTGGCCTCCTCTATCCATTTAAAAGACTTGTGCCTCTTCTTCACTATATCCATCATTGGTGCACAAATTCCACTGAAATTTCTGATGAACTTCCTATAGAAACTTGTTAATCCATGGAAGCTTGTCACTTCAATCGTACTCCTTGGTGATGGCCATTCTTTGATTTCTTTCACCTTCTTTGGATCCATTTTCAATTCATTTGAAGAAATCACAAAACCCAAGTAAATGAGTTATGTCTTCATAAAATAAGACTTCTTCATATTTATCAACAATTTCTCATGTTGTAGTCTCCTCATCACTAATGTCAGATCTCTCAAATGCTCCCCCTTAGTCTTTCTAAAGACCAATATATCATCCAGATATACAACCACAAACTTGCCAATGAAATCTTTCAGTATTTCATTCATCAACCTCATAAAAGTACTTGGGGCATTTGTTAATCCAAATGGAATAACAAGCCACTCATACAACCCTTCATTTGTCTTAAAGGCTATTTTCCATTCATCACCTTCTCTCATCCTTATCTGGTGATATCCACTTTTCAAATATATCTTAGAAAATAATTTTTCTCCACTTAAACAATCCATTAAGTCATCCATTCTTGGCAAAGGAAATCTATACTTGATGGTGATCTTGTTAATGGCTCTTGAGTTTGTACACATTCTCCATCCTCCATCCTTCTTTGGACTCAAGATAGTTGGTACTGAGCCTGGACTCAAGCTTTCTCTGACCAAACCCTTGTCTAACAAATCTTGGACTTGGTTCCTTACCTCCTCATTCTCTTGAGGTGTCAATCTGTATGCTACTTTGTTTGGAAAACTTGCTCCTAGTATCAAATCAATATGATGGTTGATACTTCTGATGGGTGGCAATGAGTTAGGAAACTCTTCCACTACTATGTCAACAAAATTCTTCAACGATTCCCAAACTTCTTCAGGAAACTCATCCATCAAAGTGCTTGTAAGGACAACTTTGGGTTTCCTCACCACAACAAACTACATCTCCTATTCCTTCTTGACTTCTCTCAAGAGTTCCTTCCCACTCATGAGAAGTATGCTTGTGTTGGCTTCTTCTTTTACTTTCGTATCCTCTATTGGTAGCAACATTTGTGTCCTACCATTCTTCTCCAAGGTGTATGTATTTTTTCTCCCATCATGAATGACATTTATGTCAAACTTCCATAATATTCCCAACAAAACATGACATACATCCATGGGAATTACATCACACAAAATTTCATCTCTATACCCTCCTATCTTAAATTCAACGAGGCATTGTTTAGTGACCATTACCTGGTGTCTTTTATGAAACCATGAGACTTTATATGTATTTGTCTGTGCGGTTGCCTCCAGCTCCAATTTCTCTACCATCTCTGTGGATACTAAGTTTTTAGTGGTCCCAGTATCAATTATCACCTTGCATACTCTGCCTTTCGTCTCGCAAGCTGTCCTAAATAGACTGTTCCTCTGCACTGGATTTTCAATTTCTGACTCTGCTCTTAAGATAACCTTCCTCAACATCGGGGATGTTCCATCCTTTTCACCTTCTGCTTCAACATTCCTTTTATGTGCTTCAGAAATGTGAGATTAACCTCCTCCTTGTTTCTTTTTCTCGGGACATTCCCAAGACATGTGTCCTATCTTTCCACAAGCATAACACCTTACTTCTCCTCTTCTATTTCTTCCTTTTCCTCTAGAAGAACTTCTTCCACCACCTTGTCTTCCTCGAGAAATCCCTCCTCTTTCTAAGTGTCTGTGTGGTTTCTCAGTCCCATATTTGGGTTTCTGTGCCTTATCATTGGAAACTCCCTTGCCTTTGCTTGGGCTTCTTCCTCTGTTTCATTGACTCTATTTCCTAGCCAACTTATCCTATGCCTTCAGAGAAATCTGATAATAATCCTCTACTATCCTTACTGACATCATGTTGATCTCATCTCGGATTTCATACCTCGGGACATTTATGTACCTGGAAACTTTTTTCTCATCCTTCTCTCACTGTCCAGTCCTGATATTCAACTTGTAGAATTCCTCCATGTACTCTTTCACTGTCATACCCTTCTACCTCAGGTTTTGCAACTTCTTGAACAGATTTATCTGATACTCTTTGGGCATGAATTTAGCCTTCATATTGGCTTCCATCCTATCCAAATTCTTTATCTTATGTTTGCCTTTGCTTCTCCTCTCAGCCTGCAGTTCATCCCACCATAATGTTGCATGTCCTTTCAGTCTGGTGATAGCATGTCTCACCTTTTTTTCCTCATTGACATCTTCATAGTCGAAATATTTGTCCATGGATCTTATCCAATCCAACAATTCTTTAGCATCCAAACTGTCTTCATACATTACGATGTCTACCTTGTCTTTAGCTCCCAAAATAAAAATTGTTCTCAGCAAGCATTCTTTGACATCATTTTCTCTGGCAGCTTCTTCGACTTCTACTTCTTCACTCTCTACATCACTGATGTCCCCAACATCAGGAGTTTTCCTCTGCACTGCCTCCATCGCCTCTAATATTGCACGAAGCTATCTCATTTCTCACGAAGCTCTTGCTATCTCTCTTGAGATTTATCCTTCGAACCCTTCGACTCCTTAGAGGGTTACTTCGACACTTAGTTGAATTTTGGATTTGTGCACTCCTTGCAACAGATTCTTATGCCAAACTTAGCTTCCTATGGGCGACTGTGCACGCCTTGCAGTAGACCTTTTTCACTCCTTGCAAATGGAAAATTCACACTATCTCTTATGAGATTATGAGCTGAAACAAACTTTTTCACTCCTCACAGTAGATTCTTACGCAAGATTTAAGTCTTATGGATGACTGTACACACCTTGCAGTAGTCACTTTGCACTCCTTGCAAAGGTAAGTTTCATGTTATCTCTTTCGAGCTTCTGAGTCGAAACAAATTCTGTCAACACACTCCTTGCAGACTATATGAACACCTTGCATGAACTCAACAAAGAGATTACAAACAAAACTTATATAAACACTTCACAGTTTCATATACTCAACAACACAACTCATTCATTCATGAAAAAAATAATAACAGGGAATTATAAATAGTATCAACACATGCATTGGATCAAATTTCCTCTGTTATATTCATTCAAAAGTGAAATGGATACAACTATGATAAAAAAGAACTAAAACTCAGAAACAACTAAATCACAACAATATCCTATTAACTTGCAGCAGCCTCATTCGAGCATACAAAACCTCTATTTATCTCATAGGGTTCTTAGGGTCCCCTTCGACTACTCATCTACTCGAGAAAACTAACTGCTACTTAATTTCCATTACATTCAATACTAGGAGTGAAATTCCGAAATCACCCATGATCACTCGACTCCCAAGTGTTTGATCTTCTTCAATTTTTGATAATTTCAAAAAGATTTGCAGGAAACACCAATGGTTAAGATTATGAAATGATTCAATGACACACTAAGGCCCTGATTTGTCTCTCCACGTAGGCTTGTTGATGATGCTCCTGTATCATTCAAGGATTTTATTAAGGAACAATACCACCCTGTCAAAATTTATGACAACATGTATACAAAATGGAATACACTGCGACAGGAAAGAGACCAAGCAATGCCTGAGTTCACAAATATCTTCCATACCTTGCGCACCAAGCTGGGTATCAAATATTGTAAGCGATATCTAGTGCTAAAGTATTGTGGGGGTATGCATAGATACATCCAGGTCGAAATGGAGTTTCTAGACATGTCGTCCTTGGCCGCAACCTACCAATATGCCGTCAAAATCAAGAAGAAGCTTAAACAAAAGACGCGAAAAATTGGGCCTGGGAACCCCTCACAACAAAAGAAAGGAAATGGTGACCCCAACCCATAGAACAAAGGAAAGAGAAAATATGGACAACCTCAGGACAACTAGTGCAATCCACAAGAAAAGAAGGACAATGGAAAGACAAAGAAAGATACCGATAAGTGGTGCGACTTCCATAAGATCCCCTGGCATAACACTGATGATTTCTACTCAAAGTAGTTGTTAGTGGCTGAGGTGAAAACCTCTGAATCAAATGTGGGTTCCAATTCCGAGTCATAACCAGAAAGGGGGAGATGGATCATTGATGTGGAACCCAGTGCTACCATTGCTACCACTAAGATCCAACCCGGTGAACCAGATGAGCTAGAGGAAGGCAAGCACCTTTTTCATTCACATATGTGGGTGAAAGGTACTCCGTTGCACTTCATTGTTGATAGCGGTAGCAAGAAGAACCTCATCATAACAGAGGTCATCAAGCAACTAGCTCTATCGACAACGCCGCACCTGCAACCCTACACCATTGGATGGCTCCCCCAAGGAAGCAATCTCCACGTCATCCAATAGTGTCGTCTATCGTACGACATCAAGTCCTTCAAATATGAGGTATTGTGTGATGTTGCTCCTCTCAAAGTTTGTAATGTTCTTTTAGGCCAACCTTATTTATGAAAAATTCATGATATATATGAGTCTAGGCCTCGCAGTGTTATTATTACTTTGAACAAGAAATTGTATAGGATACCCGAGGCAGTCCCACCTAGTTCTATTTCCTTGATCTCTTCCAAGAAATGCAGGAAAGTCATCTCCTAGACTGGGAAGTTTGTCTTCTTCGTAATTCACTCTCAAAATGAGCGAAATATCGTAGCCACTTCCAGGGCCTCCATGACCGACCTCTCCACACAGCAGAAGAAAGTGGATAAGTTCATGGAAGAATACTAAGATATCTTCTCCTTACCTACCGCGGTACCTCTGCACTGTCAGGTCAAGAATCCCATCGATCTGAACCTCGACGCACCGCTATCCAATGGGCCAGTCTACCACTGCTCTCTATTAGAGAATGAGGAGATTAAGAGGTAGATCCAATAAATTCTCCACAAGGGGCACATTTTTCCCATCTCATCGACTTGTGGGAGCCTAATCGTGTTGGTGCAAAAGAAAGACATGACCTAGTGACTCTACATTGACTACTGGGCCCTGAATAAAATCATAGTTAGGAAGTGGTACCCGATTCCCCGGATTGATGACCTCCTTGATCAGCTCACGGGGCCCATATACTTCAGTAAGATTGATCTGAAGTCTGGATACCACCAGATCCAAATAGAACAGACAGATGTATGGAATCCCACCTTCAGGTAAAAAAAAATGTCTCTTTGAATGGATGGTCATGCCCTTTGGTTTGACAAATTATCCAACAACTTTCATGAGGATGATGTTCTCCAAAATTTCACCAATACTTTTGTAGTGGTGTATTTGGATGACATCCTCATATATAACAAGACATGGGTGGAACACTTACAACATATTCAACATGTTCTGCACACCCTACGACAACACAAGCTATATGCCAACTTGGAAAAATGATCATTTGGCATGGACAGGGTCCATTACCTAGGACACATTATTGATCAACATGGTGTACATGTGGATCCAACCAAGATCTAGGTCATATGTGACTGGCCAGCCCCAACCACACTCACTGATCTTTAGAGCTTCTTGGGCCTTGCCAATTTCTATCATAGGTTCATGTTGGGATTATCGCATATTGCATGGGCTCTCATCCATGTAACTAGGGGTGGTGGTAAGGAAAAATTTGTGTGGGGATTGTCCCAACAATAAGCGTTTGATGATTTGAAACATCACTTTTTCTTAGATCCATTACTTTCATTACCAAACCTGCAACAACCCTTTTAGATCCAGACATATGATTTCGACTATGTTGTGGGTGTCATTCTCACTCAACACGACCGCCCCCTGGCCTATCATAGTGAGACACTATCAGATGTTGTATGTAAGTACCCTAATTATGAAAAATAAATGTGCTCCATTGTACAATCCTACCGTTAGTGGAGACATTACATTCTTGGGAAGGAGACAATCATCCACACTAATCATAAGCCGTTGCAGTTCATGCAGGAATAAGGAAAATTATAGAATGACCGCCATCAAAAGTGGTCCACATAGTTGCAGCAGTTCCACCTGTAGGAACTTGAATTTAAGTAAGCCTAATAAAATTCATACAATTAAACATAAATTTCTTTCAATGCCTAAGTAATTCAATAATCATCTTATAAGCATATAATATTCAACATAAAATTTAATTTATCCACAACATGAATTAAATTTACGAACAACATGCTAATAATTTACATAATCATCTCATAACTCAGAAAATTCATAAATAAAATACCTCTTCCTGATGCTAAACTCTCGCTTATCTGGTTGTCCTCCCTGTTGCCTTGCCCAGCCTGCTGCTTTGACCAAACCCTGCCCAAACCGACTAACCACCCAACCAACTAGGAGGATCCTGTCCGACTCCCTAGCTCCA
Organism: Picea abies; assembly: GCA_900067695.1. NCBI lineage: Eukaryota > Viridiplantae > Streptophyta > Pinopsida > Pinales > Pinaceae > Picea > Picea abies. The sequence continues at coordinate 696 of CBVK0101856616.1, read as the reverse complement.
GGATACCGTAAGGAATCCTGGCCCACGTGCCCAAAACCCCCAGCAACCCAGTGCCCCCTGCAATGATTCACAAAACCCCCCAAAACCAAACTCCCAACACCAAAAAATATGCCAAACTAGAAATACAATGCCCTCCTCCAAAATGCTTCCTCCCCCAAAATCATGATGCTCTCCCATCAGACTCCTCTCGTCATATCTTCCCCCATCCACTGACTCCCTATCCTCCATTAATTACCTTATCCTCCCCATTATTACCTTATCCCATGCCTTTATTACCTTATCAGTCATTTATTGCTTCATTCGCCCCCTGCATACGTAAAGTCTTATTATTAATAATTTAAAGTTATTAAGCTCCTTTAATTTATAACTCAAATCTTTAATGAGTCAATTAATTAATTAATTAATCATCAACAGATATAAACAATTAATTAATAATTAATTAATTGTTATTAAGAAATAGTTATTATTTAACTAAAACATATTAGGACAGTCAGATTATCTAATTAATTATACTTAATAAAACCTATGCACTATTTAACCAGGGTTGTTACATACACCCACCCTTCAGGAAACTTCGTCCTAAAGTTAAGGTATCTCAGCGTACAAAGGAAAAGAAACATGGTTCACACATTCATAACAATTAACCAACACTATTAGTAAGTAAGCCAAGAAAACTCATACATACTAGTGTACATG
>CBVK0101856613.1:0-10811 GCA_900067695.1 Picea abies | reverse complement strand
TCATATATCTCAAAGGAACAAAAGAGTTTGGATTATGGTATCCAAAAGGAAAGGATCTATCACTTATTGCCTACACAGATGTAGATTAGGCAGGTTTCATTGATGATCGACGAAGCACTAGTGGAGCAACGTTCTACTTGGGTGAGTGTTTAGTATCATGGCTAAGCAAGAAACACTCATCAATATCTTTATCTACAGTCGAGGAAAAGTATATTGCAACAACAACATGTTGTACACAGGTTCTATGGATGAAACAAACTCTGACAGATATATAGGTTGAGTATGATGAGCCCATTCAAATCTATTGTGATAATAGAAGCGCCATCAATATCTCAAAGAACCTGGTGATGCAATCCAAGATGAAGCACATTCCAATCAAGTATCACTTTCTATGGGAACATTTTGTAGAAAAGAACATCAGAGTTGAATATGTGGGCACAAAAGAACAAGTGGAAGCCATCTTTACAAAACCGCTTCCACGGGAAACCTTTGAGTATCATCGCTAGAGACTCAGAGTTATTTCTACTCCAAAATGAATGTTTTTGAATGCTTATCTTATATGTCTTATATGTACACGAGGAAGCACCATAAAGAGAATAGTTCAGGTTGGGATATCAAACGAGTCATCTAGGGGGTGTAGCCCCGAATGGAAAGATACCTTTTTCATTGATGACAAAGGGGGAGAGATTTATCAAATGCAGAGGATAAAGGCATGGTTCAAGGGGGAGCGTTGGTCACATAGATGCAGGCATGGTTATAGGGGGAGCATGAGTGATATGATTTCAGTATTGCATTAGAGTGTTTCCATCAATGGAAAAGGGGGATATGGTTGATTAATTGGGTTGGTTTTCATTGATGTCAACCCTTGAAGAAAGTCCGGTAGAGAATTCTGATAGCAGAAAGGTTTGGGTAATGGACCCAAGTTTGTTTGATGTATAATGGTATGATTTTTGATATATTTGTAGGTAATACTATTCTATATGGATAGTACATATCATTCCATTTCCGGTGGTATGTGTAACGTCACATAACTCCTCTCGGTTTGAGAGTTATGGACTTACAAAGTTGAAGGACCCTCATATGATTGGCTTGAAACCCCAAAAGGTTAAAGAAGTCAAAGTGCTTGCAAAGAAGAAATTATTTAAATAATAAAGTGAAGTGAAAAAGTCAAAAAGGATTATTTAAATAATAAAGTGAAGTGACAAAGTCAAGGAGGATTATTTAAATAATAAAGTGAAGTGACAAAGTCAAGGAGGATTATTNAGTAAATGAAGAACTTTCTAATTATGGAAAGTGGTTATAAGAAGGTTAACAATAAAATGAGGAAAATGGGTTAAGGGGTAAAGTGGCTATTGGATACATGGACAAGTGGAAAATTGGGAAAAGCTGGACATAGGTGACTATGTGGACAAAGTGGCCTAGAAGATGCTTCTAAGGAAGCTACTTTGAGAGTATAAATAAGAGGCAAGGCTCTCTCATTTTAATCACACTTGAGCATATTGAATATCTACAGGTGACTGAGTTAACCAAAGGATATATAATCCTAATTTTAGAGGGAAGGTGAAGCAAAGAAGGCCGAAATTCAAGGGAGGATAAATTATTTTGATGATTCTTTCTAAGGTATGTTATTTACAGGTCATCTCACCATTTTCGCAATAACTTTTTTTCTAGAATGAATTAGACCATGAAATTGGGAGGATATTGAGAAACCATATCCAAGTAGCTATGGTACGAATTTCATCTTGTGGGTCATTGATTTTTTTAGTTACACTCTGTGGAAAATAGGGTTTGTGGCTAGTCCCGAAACTAGTCTAAAGCAGGTGTTTTGGGTACAAACGTCATAACGTCTTCATAAAAAATCCAAATTCAATACGACCAAATGTGTTGGTTATAGTACAGTCTGCAGTATTCTATGTAAATTTTTCATATCCATACAAAAAATATTTCGTGCGGGGTACGCTTTGTTATCACTCCAAGAAACTCTTTGAGGTTGTGGATCAAATATGCTTAGTAACTTAAGGTAAACTTGTTTTTGTATTTTGTATGTGTGGATCAATGCGATAACTTAATTACAGTATGGTATTCAAATAGTCAAAATGAGAATCAAATGAACCAATGCTCTCAAGGATCAATAATCAGATGATAGCTTTAAATTGGGTGAGAAAGCAGTGTTTATAAACCAGATACAAAATGTAGGGTTTAATAAACAATCATAAGAAACTATTAAGCAAGTTATGAACTGAATGAAGAGATGAAATTCATTCTACAGTTAAAAAGACTTGAATAAGAGTACAAAAGGAAAGATGAGAATCTAATCTCAATAGAGATAGAAAACTGTGATTTTCATTATCATATCAAAAATCCTGTTTACAATATAGTATAGTTCTGTATCCAGAATCGAACCATTTCATGTCAAAAGGATAGGAATTTATAGCCTTTACAACAAGTCTCAGATACTGGGAAAATGGATCTGGATTTCTAAATATAGAAAACATAATACAAAAGTAAATACAATAGGATAACTAAAGATCTAGTTCATATGGATCGAACTATCTTCGAATTTCTTTGACATTTGGTCTTTATCATTGATGTGCCTCTGATGTGTCTCTGATGTGTCTCTGATGTGATGAAAAATGTCTTCAAAACTAAAATCTTTCAACGGCTGTGTGTAAAGTCTTAGATAACCATATGAGATTCTACCTCCTATATCTCCATAAAACCTTGAAACCAAATATTTCATAATTTGGTGATTAATTCTTTGATGCCACCTTATCTTTAAATCACCCAAAAATCGCTCTATTTGAGTTAAAAATATTCAAATACTTATCTGCAGTTTCACAGACTATTCTTCCTTGAAATTTGCTAGTTAGCCAGTGAAAGATCGGCTTTTCAACGACTAACTGGTTGTAAATATGCTTCCTATGCCAGTGAAAAACCTGAGTTGGCCAAAAAGAAAATCCTTGCTGGTAAAAACTAAACTTACTTCTTGGATGATTTGACACTTAGGCTATTTTTTGTCTCCACCATATCTATCTCTGTTTCAATCTCCACCGTAACCACCTCGGCCTCTATTATCACCTTCATATGCATAACCACCTGAGGAGCTAGAGTCCTTGGTGCATATTTTTGAGCCGTTGTTACACTTATTTGTGACCTCTCATCATATAGTCATTATAAAAACCACCTACAGAATGTGCCACAGAAGGATCTTCATAACTCAAAACTGCATCCCCTTTGTTGTTACCTGCATCAACTGTGTAAATCTCAGTGCTCTGGGGCCACTGGTCTTTGTAAGCCCGCTTTTCCTTGATTCTTCCAACCTAACCAATTTCTCCAAAAGTATCTCTAAGTTCATTAGATGTAACATCAAGAGGAGATGTAAATCAACAATTTTCACAATTTCCTCTATAGTTCTCATCATACTGCTTTATTGTATCAGGGTGTACATCATAATTGCTAGTCACGTTTCTCAATTCATTCCTCGTAGGATTTTCCCTTGGCTCTGGGTATCCACCAGGTTTTTCTTCCTTATTACTATCATATCCTGAAAGTCCTGTGCCTCTATCACCGCCACCTTACGCACTGTAACTACCAGGAGGACCATAGTTATTAGCTGGTGCATAGGCATTTGAAACAGTGGGAATTGACATAGTTGGCAATGATATCAAATATTTCCTTTAGACTACAACCAAGTCTTCTAGTTAAGAAGAGACTATACTCTCCAAGAAGATATGCTCCAACATTCACCATTGTTTCATGCACAGTAGATTTGTCAATATATTCTCGAGCCTTAGTTACCACGACAGTAAGGCATTCCTATTTTTACAAATGTAACAAGCTTTATCATCTATGATAAAATGCATCTTAGAAATGTGAGTTGTGCAAGCATCACAGTGGCCACATGGTCCATAGGCCAACCACTCAAATCGTTCTGTGTAATCTCCACAACACTCTTCCATTTCTTTGATGAATTATTAGAAACGGAACTTGGTGCTCGCGCTTGGATCGGTGTTGTTTTGACTGCTATAATTTGAATTTGTTGCTTGGCTCATGTCTTGACATATGGATTCAATTTAAATCATGATCTGATTTGTTACTTGACCTGTCGACACATAACATGACTCATGGTTGTAACTAACATAAGAATGGCTTATGTTTTTAATTCGTGGCCTGACTCATGGCCAAATGCACTAATATTTGTGTATTGGGCATGTGGCTTAACTCATAGCTTAGGCCCGTGTATTGGATAATGTGACTGGTTATATATGTTAGCTCGATATATAATGTGGCTTGACTCAAACATTGATGGACTTTTGTACTAGATTTGGTAAATACAAATGACATAAGATTAGGTTAGAACACTTAAACACACACCACTCCCTTTTTGACCAAAGTGACAATGGAAATGTCATATGTTTAGAGATCATAGGAGTTATGGAAAAAAGAAAAATCAAAGGGATCTTGTCAAGAAGGATTGGGAATGGGAGGTATAGACAGTTCCTCTAGATATTTAGAAATGATCTTATGGAGAAAACACTCAAAAATAACAGTGCATTTTTTATCGCTAACATTTGGCTCCAACTCGGATGGAGACCTCCCTACGAGGTTTCCAAGAACCTAGTAGTTCCAATCGCCTTTAGCATTGGGCATGGATTTATCTGGACTGTACAACTGATCTTTGCAAAACTGTAACCTGCCTATAGACTGCTCTTATTCAACAACCAAAAACTGAAAGAGTGTACTGCTCGGAGAATGAGCTTATTCAGCTGCCTACTCCTACACTAACCAACCATACTGCCTCTTATCAGGTGAATTCATATTTCCAATGAAACCATGCAAGAAACTATTTTATTGAACTTGTTCTTGGTCTTGTCCCCCAAAATAAAAGAATGCATAGCCAACATAAATGTTGTTTAAACAGATGATAAAGCCAATTTTCACCTGACAAAAATACTTTAACACATTTGTTGCTCCTAGATTTCAAATAGTACGCAATAGGGTCATCAAATACACAAAGAAATACCTCTTTATGTTGTTGTTCCAACTGAAAACTGAAATATTGCTGCTTGTTTCCTTCACTGATGTCAATGCTGAATGTGGATTGTTATTCCTATGTCAAATGAAAATACAAGATCAAATACTGATATGAAACATTCTTCTCCTCACCTTCCTCCTCATATCTACTGAAATCTGCCTTGGTCTGCAAATCAAAAAACTGAGGGATGCCCTTAGAACCTGTTGCAGATCTGAGACTGTCACCTGCTAATGTGTCAATCTATTTAACATCTTCAAAGTTTTCAGAGGGAAAGATCTGATCTTCAAGACAACCTAAGACAATAGATGCATTTGGTACAATGTCAAAAGCATCACTAAGGTTATCATAGTGTGGATCACTAATCTCTCGATAATAATGAAGAGTATCCTCTACAACAACAGACTCTTCATGAGTGTCTAATTGCTTATTCAAAATATTGAATTCATGACAACACTCGGTATAGAGAAAGTCATTCAAAAATTGGTCTTTACAAAACACATGAAACGCAGCATGAAAATATGCCAAAGAGATGACACTTGCACCTGGAAGAGACCCACACCATTCAAGATCGATTCCATCTAATGAATGTTTGAAAAGATTAATTTGAACATCTTCATGTACAATTCCAAGTCGATTGATAAAATCATGAAAATCCAGCAGGTGTTTAGCTGGTACTTCCCATTCTTCTCCTCGAAATCTGGGAATACTTCTTTCCCATTCATCTTTACTAGGTATTGGATGAGGATAACCAGAAATACTAGAAAAATTGCAAAAAGCATACCTCTTGTTCATTTCACAACAGTGGAGTCGCCAACAAATTTTTCCTTCATGGAGTCGTTAGATATATTATTACAACCGATTCTGATGTCTGATCCTTATCTATCATCATTGTATCAGCTCTGTGTCATCTCCCTAGGAAGTTAGCTTCGCCTTTAGTCTTCTTTCCACAACAACGACGCCAATTTGTTATCACTCCAAGAAACTCTTTGAGGTTGTGGATCAAAGATGCTTGGTAACTTAAGGTAAACTTGTTTTTGTATTTTGTATGTGTGGATCAATGGGATAACATAATTATAGTATGGTATTCAGACAGTCAAAATTTAGAATCAAATGAACCAGTGCTCTCAAGGATCAATAATCAGATGATAGCTTTAAAGTAGGTGAGAAAGCAATGCTTATAAACTAGATACAAACTGTAGGGTTTAATAAACAATGGTAAGCAACTATTAAGCAAGTTATGAACTGACTGATGAGATGACAATCATTCTGTAGTTAAAACAACTTGAATAAGAGTACAGAAGGAAAGATGAGAATCTGATCTTAATAGAGAGAGAAAACTATGATTTGAATTATCATATCAAAAAACCTGTTAAAAATATTATATATTTTTGTATCTAGAATCGAACCATTTCATGTCAAAAGGATAGGCATTTATACCCTTTACAACAAGTCTCATATACTGGAAAACTGGATCTGGATTTCTAAATATAGAAAACAGAATACAAAAGTAAATACAATAGGATAACTAAATATCTAGTTCCTATGGATCGAACTGTCTTCAAAGTTCTTTGACATCTTGTCTTTATCATTGATGTGCCTATAATGTGTGTCTGATGTGATGACACATGTCTTCAAAACTGAAATATTTCAATAGTTGTGTGTAAAGTCTTAGATAAGCATATGAGCTTCTACCTCCAATATCTCCATAAAGCCTTGAAACCAAATATTTCATAATTTAGTGATTAATTCTTTGATTCCACCTTATCTTTAAATCACCCAAAAATCGCACTATTTGAGCTCAAAATCTTCAAATCCTTCTCTGCGGTTTCACCGTCTATTCTTCCTTGAAATTTGCTAGTTAGCCAGTGAAAGCTCAACTTTTCAATGACTAACTAGTTGTAAATACGCTTCATATGCTGGTGAAAAACCTGAGTTGGCCAAAAAGAAAAACCTTCCCGGTCAAAGCTAAACTTACTTCTTGGATGATTCGACAATTAGGATGTTTGATGTCTCCACCATATCTATCTCTATTTCAATCTCCACCGTAACCACCTCGGCCTCTATTATCACCTCTAGATGCATAACCAACTGAGGAGATGGAGTCCTTGGTGCAGATTTTTGAGCCGTTGTTACACTTATTTGTGACCTCTCATCATATAGTCATTATACAAACCACCTGTAGAATGTGCCACAGAAGGATCTTCATAACTCAAAACTGCATCCCCTTTGTTGTTACCTGCATCATCTGTGTAAATCTTAGTGTTCTGGGGCCACTGTTCTTTGTAACCCCGCTTCTTCTTGATTCTTCCAAACTGACCAATTTCTCCAAAAAGATCTCTAAGTTCATCAGACGAAACATCAAGAGGACATCTAAATAGACAATTGTCACAATTTCCTCTACATTTTTCATCATACTACTTTATTGTATCGGGATGTACATCATAACTACTAGTCACATTTCTTGGGTCATTCCTCGTAGGATTCTCTCTTGGCTCTAGGTATCCACCAGGTTTTTATTCCCTATTACTATCATATCCTAAAATTCTTGTGCCTCTATCACCGCCACCTTGCTCACTGTAACTACCAGGAGGACCATAGTCATTAGGTGGTGCATAGGCATTTGAAATAGTGGGAACTGACATAGTTGGGAATGATATCAAATATTTCCTTTAGACTGCAACCAGGTCTTTTGGTTAAGAGGTGATTATACTCTCCAAGAATATATGCTCCAACCTTCACCATCATTTCATGCACAACAGATTTGTCAAGATATTCACGAGCCTTAGTTACCACGACAATAAGGCATTCATGTTTTTACAAATGTAACAAACTTTATCATGTATGATAAAACACAGCTTAGAAATGCACATTGAGAAAGCATCACAGTGGCCACATGGTCCATAAGCCAACCACTCAAGTCGTTCTGCGTAAACTCCACAACACTCTCCCATTTCTTTAATGAATTATTAGAAAATGAAATTGGTGCTTGCGCCTGGCTTCGTATTGTTTTGACTGTTGTAATTTGAATTTGTTGCCTGGCTCGTGGCTTATCATGTGGATTCAAATTAAATCGTGATCCGATTTGTTACTTGACCTGTTGACACATAACATGACTCATGGCTATAACTAACATAAGAATTCCTTATGTATTTAATTCGTGGCCTGACTCATGGCTAAGTGCACTAATCTTCGTGTATTGGGCATGTGGCTTAACTCATGGCTTGGGCCTGTGTATTTGATAATGTGACTGGTTATATATGTTAGCTCGATATATAATGTAGCTTGACTCAAACATTGATGGACTTTGGTCCTAGATTTGGTAGATACAAATGACATAAGATTAGGTTAGAAAACTTAAACACGCATCACTCCCCTTTTGACCAAAGTGACAATGGAAAGGTCATATGTTTAGATATCATAGGAGTTATGGGAAAAAGAAAAATCAAAGGGATCTTGTCATGAAAGATTGGGAATGGGAGGTATAGACAATTCCTCTAAAATTTTAGAAATGAGCTTATGGAGAAAACACTCAAAAATACCAGTGCATTTTTTATCACTAACATTTGGCTCCAACTCGGATGGAGAACTCCCTAAGAGGTTTACAAGAACCTAGTAGTTCCAATCACCTTTAGCATTGGGCATGGAGTTATCTAGACTATACAACTAATCTCTGCAAAACTATAACCTGCCTATAACTTTCTCTTATTCAACAACCAAAAACTGAAAGAGTCTACTGCTCGGAGAATGAGCTTATTCAGATGCCTACTCCTACACTAACCAACCATACTACCTCTTATCAGGTGAAGTCATCTTTCCAATGAAACCATGTAAGAAACTATTTTATTGAATCTGTTCTTGGTCTTGTCCCCAAAAATAAAAGAATGCATAGCCAACATAAATGTTGTTTAAACAGATGATAAAGCCAATTTTCATCTGACAAAAATACTTTAACACATATGCTACTCCTAGATTTCAAATAGTCAACAATAAGGTCATCAAATCCACAAAGAAATACCTCTTTATTCTATTGTTCCAATTGAAAACTGAAATATTGTTGCTTGTTGCCTTCACTGATGTCAATGTTGAATGTGGATTGTTCTTCCACTGTCAAATGAAAATACAAGCTCAACTATTGATCTGAAACTTTTTTCTCCTCACCTTCCTCCTCATATCTGTTGAAATTTGCCTTGGTCTACAAATCAGAAAACTGAGGGATTCCCTTAAAACCTGCTGCAGATCTGAGACTGTCACCTGCTAATGTGTCAATCTGCTTAACATCTACAAAGTTTTCAGAGGGAAATATCTGATCTTCATGACAACCTAAGACAATATATGCATTTGGTACAATGTCAAAAGAATCACTAAGGTTATCATAGTGTGGATCACTAATCTCTCGATCATAATGAAGAGTATCCTCTACAACAACATACTCTCATGAGTGTCTAATTGCTTATTCAAAATATTGAATTCATGACAACACTCTTGAATTCATGACAACACTCGGGATAGAGAAAGTCATTTGGAAATTGGTCTTTACAAAACACATGAAAGAAACATGAAAATATGCCAAAGAGCTGACACTTGCACTTGGAAGAGATCCGCACCAGTCAAGAGAAATTCCATCAAATGAATGTTTGAAAGGATTAATTTGAACATCTTCATGTACAATTCCAAGTCAATTAATAAAATCATGAAAATCTAGCAGGTGTTCAGCTGATACTTCCCATTCTTCTCCTCAAAATCTGGGAATACTTCTTTCCCATTCATCTTTACTAGGTACTAGATGAGGATAACCAGAAATACTGAAAAAATTGCAAAAAGCATACCTCTTGTTTATTTCACACCAGTGGAGTCGCCAACAGATCCGTCCTTCATGGAGTTTCCAGATAGATGATTACAACAGATTCTGATATCTAATCCCTGTCTATCATCAATGGATCAGCTCAGTTTCATCTCCCAGGGAAGTTAGCTTCGACTTCAGTCTTCTTTCCCCGACAATGGTGCCAATTTGTTATCACTCCAAGAAACTATTTGAGGTTGTGGATCAAAGATGCTTGGAAACTTAAGGTAAAATTGTTTTTGTATTTTGTATGTGTGGATCAATGGAACAACTTAATTAAAGTATGGTATTCAGACAGTCAAAATGAGAATCAACTGAACCAGTGCTATCAAGAATCAATAATCAGATGATAGCTTTAAAGTGGGTGAGAAAGCAATGTTTATAAACCAGATACAAAATGTAGGGTTTAATAAAGAATGATAAGCAACTATTAAGCAAGTTATGAACTGACTGATGAGATGACAATCATTTTGCAGTTAAAACAACTTGAATAAGAGTATAGAAGGAAAGATGAGAATCTAATCTCAATAGAGAGAGAAAATTGTGCTTTGCATTATCATATCAAAAAACTTGTTTACAATATAGTATATTTCTGTATCTAGAATTGAACCATTTCATGTCAAAATGATAGGCATTTATATCGTTTACAACAAGTCTCATATCCTGGAAAACTGGATCTGGATTTCTAAATATAGAAAAAAGAATATAAAAGTAAATACAATAGGATAATTAAAGATATAGTTCCTATGGATCGAACTGTCATCAAAGTTGTTTGAGATTTGGTCTTTATCATTGATGTGCCTTTGATGTGTCTCTGATGTGATGACACATGTCTTCAAAACTAAAATCTTTCAACAAATGTGTGTAAAGTCTTAGATAACCATACGAGCTTCTACCTCCTATATCTCCATAAAACCTTGAAACCAAATATTTCAT
>CBVK0101856607.1:0-16264 GCA_900067695.1 Picea abies | reverse complement strand
CTTCTATTTGCTGGCTGGGAGCTCCATTTTCTGGTGTATGGTTCCTCCTTGATGGGTGTTGATGCCGCAGCCTTTCCCTTTTGCTGTGTGTGAGTAGAGCGGACCCTCCTCTAGCTGAAATTGTGCCGCGGCCTCCTCCTCAGGTCCATCTAAACTGCTGCTAGCCTATCCTAGGCTGCCTCTGCCCCTCCTAGGATATCGCTAGCCCTTTCTTTGGCTGCTGTTGGTGTGGTTCCAGTGTGGTTGCTGTCACTCATTGTTTACAGCCTCCAGGGCCTGTTAAGACAGCCCTAAGGCTGCTACTCAGAGCTGTCCATTTTGCTGTAACAGCTCCTTACACTTTGACAGTTTTTGCTTATACTGTTTGGGGTCTCCTTTACCCCCTTGTTTGTCATTGGGGTTTTTCCTTTTCAGCCCTGTACTTGATGCTGATTGGTTTTCTACCCTAAGATCTTCTTGGCAAGACTGTTCACTTATATCATGTTGAGATCAAACCCTTGATCTCAACATCCATGACCTTCATAGCTTTTCTGAGCATAAAGAAAGAGGACAGCCACCCTACAGGTACTTCTAGTATTTATTTTTGCTAAAGTAAAGTTCAGATCTTGTTTTACTAATGTCTACATCTGCATCTAGTTCAAGTTAATATTCAGAAATGTTTTTTTCTGTTAATGATTAGTTCTAGTTTAAGATTAGTTTTTCTTAGCATGTTCAGATTTATACTTTCTGTATTCTATCTACTTCAGAAGTTTTTGTTTTAAGTGCTGCTCTTTATCTACGGTAGTGTTCAAATTTAAAAGATATTACTGTTTTCCATTTTCCCTAAAAATCTAACATTTCTTCCTGCAAAATGAACATGCCTCTGAGTACTAATAGTTGGTAGCGTTATGGCCTCTCTTCTTGCAGCAGTGGCAAACAAGGGATGTCTTGTTTGAGATAGACCTCTTGGTCTTCTTCTTCTTCTTGCCCTGGTTGATTGGCTTGCTGTTTCTTCTGAGTGATGGTGTAGGATGAGTCTTCAAGCTCTTCTCATCGCTGCCCTTCTTCAATTTGTCACAAGAAAATTGAGGTGGTAGTACGCTGCCACTTTCATGTATTGCTTCTCTTTCTCCTGATGTGCAGGCCAACTCCAACATGTCTTTCGCCTTAACAAATGTAGTCTTCATGGTCATTGGCTTTTCACTTCTGCCACCGAAGACTAGGCCTTCATACCTGACCCACAGTGTAGCTACAATGGGGCTTAGGATGCCTTGTCTTCTCTTGCCTAGTCCTTGTCCATCATAGCCTATTTGCTTAGTATTTTGGAACCAATGCCTCTGGTATGCTTTTCAAATTCACCAAGCTGCTCTTGAGAAATGTCTACGGAAGGTAAACTTACCAGAGTGGTCTCGATCATGGTGTTCACTTTAGCAATGGTAATGGAAAGTGACCTTGCTTCCTGGTGCTCTTGGACAATTGCTTGGAGCTTTGCAAGGACTCTACCTTATTTGCTAACACTTGTTGTAGCTATATGCCATCATCTGAGTGAACCTATCTTCTTGCTAGCTATCCAACTGGATGACCTTCTCACCAAGGTGCACAAGTTTTACTCTGTGCTTGTCCCAATATGCCATGACCATAGTGAGGGAGTCTTAGCATTCATCAAACTTCTTCTTTAAAAGTGGAAGCAGTTTTGCAGAGGTCTCACGATTCTTCTCCATCTCTGCCATCCTCTCATTGAACATTTGAAGTTGCTTCTTCAAGTGCTCCTTCTCTTCTCGAAGTTGAGCATTGTTGGACCTTAAGTCTTCCAACTTTTCTCTACTTGTTTTAACCATGCTAAGGTCTACAATGTTCTTCTCAAAGTTTTGGCAGTTGTGTCACGATCAAAGATGCAACTGTTTTGATACTGTATGATCCGTAAATAAGGGACTTATAGCCCACTTGCTTCACCAACACAGATCCTTTATGGAAGCTTGTTTCTTATCCCACTCTGTGTCTTGTACAAAGTGCTAGCTATGTCTTCAAAAAAGCCACTAAACCCCTATTCTCTACCCTGTACAAGGATCTTTCTTCTTCTCCTGGCCACAGGGACTTCTCTTGGTTGTAACCTACACATAACAACCAGCTAGTAACACAATCGCAATTCGGTCAATAATAAACAATGCTCTACAAATACTTTGAATCTAGTGATCAGATACCAATGCTATGTGAGTTCTTAGTGTAGCTTGCACACGATATGACCAACTAACAATGGTAAATGAAAAATTGAGTGCAAACTTCTATTTTTGCTCCTCCTCCTGAAGTGTGGAAGGACGGTTCTACTTGTTGGGCCTGTAATGCCAAGACAAATGCTCCACGGGTATGTTTGTCTCTAGGGTCTCTTGATTGCAAGCAAGATAATGGGAAAAGGGATACGTTCTAGTTTCAAGGCTTCACTAATTTGAGCATTGTGGAAGGCCATGGTCTCACTGCTTCAATCTGCCACAAGCTCAGGATCTTTGTTTGGTCACCAATTTCCAGTCTACTGTATTGAATATGTTGTTGCTTCTGTACTTTAGTATCCAACTGCCAACCACCAAAGCTACCATTGAATGCAATTTAATGATTACCAAAGAAGATTGAACAACTTGTATCTTCATGGAATCAATTCCAATGTTTATAGAAGCAGTCTCATAATTTTGTACCTCTCCAGCTTAAATGAAGACAAGCAATGCCCCAACAGCTAATGAATATGCATACATCCCACTTCAGCACTACCACAGGACAGCAATGCATTCCTCATTGTAATAGCAAAGGCAGGCTTAGGTTCTATCATCCTACAAATACTGACGCTAAAACCAGCAATCTAAAATGTTCATCAAATAAAATTCTTGAACAGAACTTCATTAAACAAAGAATTACTCAGAATTTTAGACCCACAAAGGCCAAATCTGAGGGACAATAAACTTTTGCAATGGGAGTACACCAACTCTTTTGTTTGTGAACATACCAAATTGTTCAATATGCATATGGCATAAACAATACCTCTTCCATGTAATAACAGTCATGGAACACACTAACTAGTTTTGTCAGTTTTTGCAACAGTTGATGCAGGATGTCCATGTTAACAACCAGTTCTTATTGCAGCAATAAGACCAGCTTTCTACCCAAGGGGTGCATCACGATGCACAGTACTGGCATGATCAATATGTTGATGGTTACCAGAACCATGAGGATGCTCAACTGGGTTCATAGCAACACCACGAACCTTAGGCCAGCAATTTCTCGACTCTGTAGGATTAAGGTGAACGAGGAGAACAGGAATCTCCAGCAAATTACTGATCTAGAAGAAACAAAATCCTAAAACAGCCTTGCAAGAGATCTACTTTGTAGTTACAATTTACCACAATTATTATTCACACGTTCTCCCTGAGATTCAAGTACACAGTATGAAGGACTGCTAGATGTATATATGTAATGACCACAAATGGAGAATCCTTAATAATATTAAACTTCTAAAATTGGTATTGATCAAATGAGAGTGACCACATAATGATGCATCATGCATATTACATGACCACTGGGGTTAGATCGATATTTGCCTGCCACTGTTACATAAATTACGTAAGATTAATAATCAATGCCTCCATAAATCTAAACCTTTGCACTGACCTCCATTAAAGAATTTTGTTAAGTTGAAACAAATCAAATTGAAACTTACTTGTTCCTAAAAATGTTAACGTGTAGTTGACGATTATTGCAGGAAACTTCGTTACCAGATTTCTATAAATCCAAGTCTGACTCCACTCTGTCAGGAAATGAAAGAGTCAACTCCATTCCAAGTCTGACTTGGCCCCAAATCATACATACAAGTTTGACTCCAAGGTATGACTCAGACTAGTGATTATGACTCAACTATCAAGTTAAATACAATTCAAATTGACTCAGCGAATCTAATTCGCAAGTAAGATTACTCCAAATCTGATTCATGAGTCAGATTGATTTGGTGAGTCTGATCTGCAAATCTCACAAGTTACACTCAGTCGTCTGTCTATAAAAGAGAAAGAAAAAGAACTTATTTTGCCTGTTTTCTTACCTGAATTCACAGTAGACAATCAGCAAATCTGTCAACTGTCCAGCATCCATGGCATTTTATAATATGTACTATCATCTTTACTTTGAAACAAGTTATTATTGAGAAGTTGCATTATATGGGCTGAGTTTTTCTATAGTCTGAGCCAACTCTTAATCTTCGGCCTAACTGAGTTGTTCTCTGAGTCAAATCTGGTAACTTTGGCAGGAACAAAAACTATTGTGGCAAATTATTATGAATCCTTCTTAGGTTCACTTCCAAAACCTTGTATAATCTGAATTTGCCTAGATTTGATTCAAAAATATATATCTTTAATTCAGTTGGAGCTGAAGTAAAATGAGCTTCATATAAACAGTTTTATCCATTAGCAGATGCGAGGAAAGACAACCATATATGGTAAAGGAGTTATAAAGCAACTTTTACATAGCTGATTTTATTTTCAGTAGGAATCCATTATCCTTAACTGCAAGAAAAATGATGAACTGATCAAGTTAAAAGGCAGTTAAGATAGAAACATCTAAATACACTTTATTAAACTATTTGTCAGAAGTGGCACTTACCTAAGTATATGTCAGACAGTGCAAAGAAGGCCTAAGGTAGCAGAATAAGATCAATTTAATTCAAATATGTCAGACAGGGAAAAGTAGACCCAAGTAGCGCAATATGATAAAACAAGCATTAATCCAGTCAAATCCTCTTTGTATTGAGCATCTACACATTCAATCGAAAATATACGTATAGATAAGTGCACTTCTAACTTCTAAGTTCTAACCGTATTCATGGCAATGGGCTTTCAAAAGCATACTGGAGCTTGTCATTAAGGCTTGCACATCCCTTTCGAGATAGTATTATTGAAGTGCCAGTCGGCATCTTCAAGTTTAATTTCTTCCAAGGCTCTCTTTGATGAATACAAAGGCACCTCACTGCATGAAACTGTTAAGGATCAATCTATTCACAAGCACAGAAGCCATGCCACGTGAGCAATTAAAAATCTGCATAAGGTTATTGCTCTTAAACTAGGTCCTGGATAACACTTTAATAGTGGTATCAAAGATAGAATCGTGTTTTATGAAACACATTAAGAGCCTCAGGCTCTAGACGAATGGAAGAAGCAATCATGTCTGTCATCAGGACTATGGCAGCAAGCTATCCTTGCATAGGTACAAACCAAAAAATCGGATAATAAAGCATGCATGAAAAACAAAAGGCATGAAGGTTGATTAATAATTTAATATATCACTTTGTTTAATATTTCCTTGTCATTGGGAAGATAACGGTCAGATTAGTCTACTGCAGATGAAGAAAATGCATTTTGTTTCAAATCACCATGTAACGGTGACTTGTATTAATTTGCATTTTTAGAGCTGCTTTTGTCTCACAGGCCACACATTCAATGTGATTCTTAAGCTGCATATGCATATCCAAAATGACAACTAGAGGTAGGTTGGGGCAGTTCTGCCAAGATATTGTGTACCTACAGCATTTTCAGGTGAGTTTTAGACAAATTCCCATTGCCCCGTATGTGCAAATTTGTCATACCTAAGATGTCCCAACAATTTACACCCATGTCCACAATTGTCAAAATGTTACACTGGAAGGCAGGATATTACTGCCCTAAGTAGCATTGTTATATGAGCAAAATAAACAACACTAAGCAGCTTGTGTATTCATTTCTTGGCTGAAATTCTCAAATTTGGACCAATATTCTCTGAGCACTTTTTGCATCTTGTATAGCCCTGAATATTCAATAGGCTTACATCAAGTGATCTATCTTCTCTAAGTAAACTTTTATTCACATTTTCTTTAGCAAGTACATGTTTTGTGCATTCCAAGATAAAAGTTTAAACTTGTGTCAATGGTGGCTTGCCGAATCGGTGAAAGGGGGGTGCTGTTATTGCCCCCATCGGGGTTTAAGTCTTTCCAATGGCATGCCCATGCTCGTGTTTGTGCCAGTGCTTGTAAAAAGCAGGTAGAGCCAGGTGCAAGTCCTGGGCAACTTTCATGGAATAGATGCCCCCAACTCGTGGCCTCTTGGCCGAAGCGTGACTTTCATAGAGTGGGTTGACATTTCTGCCCATTCGATATCTCGTGTAGAACAGTCACACTGCTTGCTTGTGTTGACTGGAAGCATTCAGTCAAAAAAATGTTTACATCTGTTGACCTGAACTCTTATTTTCTCAGTGTTCACATACCTCAGAGAATGTAACAAAACCCTCAGCCCTCAGCAAATTGGGAAGTCACTGAAAGCAAAGGGTCCCCTTGAGTTAGACAACCATATTTCATAGCATGGCAAATCCTTTTGATTGAATCTCAAAATGTTTTGCCAAACAAAATTGGCATTCTAGCCATTGTCTTATTGCACCGAGAGTAGTGAGGTGCTCTACAGCCCAGTATGGGGGAGATGTTGAGGCGTTATGTGATCCGCTTAATTAAGAAAAATAAATAAAGTCTGCTTAATTAATAAAAATAAAGTCAGCTTAATTAAAAAAACAACAAATATAAAAAAATTAATAAAAAATAAAATGAAATAATAAATAAAGTCGGGTTAGTTAAAAAAAACAACAATAAATAAAATAAAATGAAATAATAATAAAATATTACACGTTAAGAAATTGGATCCCTCTCAGTGCTTGATAGATCCAGGTTTAACATGGATCTATGCTGGTTAGATTTCAAGCCAATACATCCATCAATTGAAGGCATATTAAACTACAAATCTATTCTTTAAAAGTCACATATTTTCTCATCACCCTCATTATTCATATGAAGCACCTAGTGAAGAGCATCTTATCTTGCAGATGAAGTACTTAGGTTTATCTATTGAATCAACTATGATACCTTGCGGCTGAGTTTGTCACAACTGCAGCTTTCATCTTATGATACTGTGTTTCCAACTCTGTGATTAAGAATCATTCCCTCCAATAAACCTTCCAACAGTTGGATCAAATTATCAATTCTATAATGTTCTTTTAGGGTTTCTACAATGGACATGCAATTGAACTACTTAAGAGCAATATATTATATTCTCTCAATCAAACATCCTTGTGCTATGCCCATGATTTCTTCAGAAAAAATTTCTATTAAATATATATTTTGACAATTAGTCCCATTTGAAGATCTTATCTCAGACACTGCACATATACAAATTTGTCGCATGCCTCTATGTCACAAACAGTAAGAGTTTCTGCAAACAAATGAAAGAAATAACCTGTGCATTGCCTTTACCAAAGTGGAGAGAAGTTTATCATTCGAACAATCGTAAGGCATTCCTATATGGAACATTGAAATTTAGAAGCCTTTGTGTCTCATGAATCAAGCGTTGCAACAATTCAAGCTTTCCAGCCTTCATAGCCTTTATGTCCCATTAACCAATCACCCAGCAATTTAGGGATTTCCCAATTCACAAATAATGTCATTTGGCAACCTAGTTGTTATAACAGCAATCTAATTTACCAAGTTTGTGTTCCAGTTATTAAAAATCCAGTTACAATGTAATTAAGATGATGAAAATACTTGCGGGAAAAACTTGGCCAAATACCTAAATTCCTAGACATCTGGTAAAAAGCAGTACAATGATCTGGTACATGGACTGCCAACTTCTGTTTTCGAATCTCAGATGATATTCTTTTTTTCTTCCGTGAAATGCATATCCCCGGGAAACCCACCAGGCAGTTCGCCTCATTTCAAGGATGGTACTCAGGGTAAACCAGATTCTTGAGGGCTCATGACCGATACAACAATATACCCATTAAGCGCTTAACATGTCACTTACAGAAATTGATCCTGGGTGGGGACAATAACACCCCACTCAACCACCTGGGCTAGACCCAACTGAATCTCAGATGATATTCTGTTTCTGACTCTCATTTATTTCCATTTATTTTCTTCAACTATTTGCATCCAAACAAAGTCCATGCCACAAAACAACAAACAGCATTATAGAAGTTTATTAAATGTGCTGAATTTCTTCATTGAGGATAACAGTTTACAAAATTTGTGACCCTAAGCTAAAACATTAGAAAATGTGATAAGCTTGACGTCAATATATGAAAATCCAACGACTTAAAAATTATCTCAAACTTTCAATCTTAACAACTTGCCAGTTTTGTCCCAAACCAAACTATGAACTTTCTTGCAGGTACGGAAAAAGCTTACTGAGTTAATTCAATGACTTGAAATCCTGACAACTGCTACAGAAAATGCATACAAGCATTTCAACATGCATGATTCAAGATCTAATGCGTTAGCCTTTTTTTACAGAAAATAGCTTATAATATCCCAGGTCACTTGTAACAAAGAATGTATCTAAGATCAAATGATGAAATCAAAAGGAGAAGTATATGACATTATGGAAGGCAATATTCACAACTTTGAAGAAGTGAAGATCAATTGACCTGGTCATTGCAGGAAACATAAATTGCAATCTGCAGCCCTAAGGTAGATCCATCCATTATAAAACCCTTAAAGAAATGCAACACGTTGGCCAGCTTCAATGCTATATATTATAGTGCATATGTTGCACACGAAGCTTGGCCGTGATGACTGCAAGATTGCACAAGCACCATAGCCGGTGACTGATTTTGCAATCTGGAGCATATATCACTCCTATTTACTAGATAAAATTTTGATATCAGAAATCAACATCCATTCAACACATTTCAAAATATGCATTTCAAATTTCTGGTTCAAGGTCTAAAACTGGAAGCTCATTCCAGAGAATAAAGACTTTCAACCTCATTGTCATCTGAGTACTCATATCCTAGTAAAACCACTGTAATTAACATTAAATTTATGCCTTCTCATAATAAATTGTGCAAAGATATGACCAAGTTATAACTTACTTGTGGCTGCAGGATGTGAAAATTTTCCCGGTCTCTCACTCCATTTTCTGCAATCCTTTTTTCTCTATATTTTGTCCACTTCTCTATAATGGAGCTTGATGCACTTGTCCCGTCTTTTTTATCGAATTTGAACTCCCCAAATCTTGAGAAGCTCTCTTGTTCATCAGTTTGATCAAAGTGCTCTGTTTCGCTTACATACCCAGCCTCTATCTCTCCTGGCTGCCTATAATAATTTGGGTTAGCTGTAAGAATGGAAAATGTTAGATCCCAGAGGAGAATCATGTTGTTAATAACTGAATGTACTTTCTGATCTGCCACTACCACTACTCTCGATATCATCTACAGTAAGAAAAGGAAAATTTAATGTTACAAGGTGTAATAGAAGCTATTTTTGAATTTATACCATGTGCTCTGCAATCCATTGATGAAGATACATTTGCAGAATCAAATAAAGCTAACCGTGCTGTCTGCATTTCTGACTTCATACTTCTCTTGTCAAACGTGGTGAAATCTCCACCATATGATTTCTGTGCTCCAAAGGGGGATATCACAAGGCTATCCCCTAGAACTTCTGAAAGCTCACAATTAGAGGTTGTAACTTCATCAGCACTGAACCCAAATGATGCCCTATATGCTTCAATCTGTTCTGCATCTGGTTTATTGGATTCCACATGCCAATTCTGTTGCCCATTTCCGTCGGTATCAGAGCAAGCATTAATTTCTTGGGAAGAACTACACTGCTTTCCTCCAGACTGACATGCCTGCTGCAAATGATCCAACTCTGCTGACATGGAGCGGGAATCTGTTGAATCCTGTGATAACATGAAACTTCTAGAGGCTGCCATGTCAAGATTAAAAGACTTTGAGGGCTCGTACTTCGGGAAAAAGGTGTCTTGACCAGACAGTGAAGCACTCCAATGACCAGGTGACTGTAAATCAGGGAATGACAAAGGGGTCCCAGTACCAGAAACCCCAGGCTTTGGTGATACCAGTTGACTGGCAGGACTCCCCGGATACAGTTGGTATGCAGCTTGAAGATCACTTGTAGCAACATAGCCTGATGATGTATAAGGGGAACAAGAAAAAGTTACTCCATTCTCCTTGTGAACAGTTTTTACGTCTAATGAGGATGCAAGTAGTTGAGCATAGGGCACATCTGGTGATGAAGGAGTTGTAAGATGAGCTAACTCGGGTGGAGGAGTGAATGGAGCCGTAGAAGGTTCAGTAGTAAATGTTGAGAAAACAGGAGGTGATACAAGTTGTGTCTCATGGGCATATGGTCCTGTAGCAAACATGGTTGATGTTGGTCCACCAGGTGAACAGACATTGGCAGACAGAGACAAAAATCCATTTGGTGACTGAACTGTAGAAGGATTCCCTGAATTTGTAAAAGAAGCGGGAGAAGAGGGAGGTGCCAGTAACGATGGAGCCAATGCTGTCGACTGATTAGCACCACCTGCTGGTTGAACTCCATTTGCTCGATTCCCAGACGTATTTCCATCTGGAATACGTGATGGCACAATGCGCTTCCCTCGTTTTTGTGATCCAAAACATGATAATCCACTCCAGCAACCTCTCCATCTTCTTTGCTGTTAATCAAATGTCCATTCAAAATAATTCAGAAAAATAATATTGAAAAAGGCTAGAAAGTGGAATTCTAACAGACCAAATACCCTGGAAATTATCACCAAGCATAATAGAAGAGGGAAGAAATTTCTGTGAAAAAAAAGAAAAAGGAAGAAACTACTATGAAAATGCTAAGTCAAACAATTGAGAATCGAGATAACCAACAATGGGAAATGCAAGAAAATGCATTTTTTGAAGTAACAAACAGCTTGGAAGCTAAGTCACCAGACACGGGGACACAGGACACGGAAATACAAGTATCCAACACGAGCACTGCAACCCCCGGAAACAGGACAGGGAGGACACCTTATATATATATATATATTAAATTATGAATTACACATACAGGCTTCCCAACACTATACAGGCTGTACATTGATAAATTAGAGCAGTGCATCAATGAAAAGGTGGGGGAGGGGTAAAAATATCCAGCATCATAGTAAAAATCCTCTGTACGCAGAAGATATCACCCTAACTGTAAGAACATTTCGCAGCCAACGTGAGTGCCTCTTGGTGCTAAAAGCATTCTGTAGGGAAGTGGTTATGGACGTCAATATAAACAAAACCAAAGTGGTCATATTCTCTCTCAAAAAGTTTAAAGTAAAACCAGACCCCAATCAGGTTAAAGAATGAGCCTCTTGAGGCTATCCAGAACTACAGATACTTTGGACTGGAGTTGAATGAAAAGTTGAATTGGGAGATATGCACAAAGAAGAGGCTCCATGGTGACTTTCCTATTACAGAATAGATGCAAGTTAGCAGAGATATGGGATTGGGAAATAATTAGCTCTTTATTACTAGCACTTGTATCACTGGTTCTGTTGTATGGATGTGATATATGGGGTCTAAGCATCTCTAAAAGCAATTGGAACCAGACAGAGTGCAAAGCACATTGTGTCATACTTCAACAGAAGAAAAACAAAACTACTCCCCACAAAATCATGCTTGCAGAAACAAATTTATACCCTTTTTCGTGACAGGTTTATACCCTTTTTCGTGACATGCAATTTCGTGGTGTCGGACACGAAATTCCAACGTGTCACGTGCATGTGACATGTTGCACCATCGAATCTGACACGTGACAGGTCGAATCGTGTCGGATTCGATGGACACACGACACGGAGGGGGGTTTGGACAAATCCTGTGACTTAGCTTGGAAGCTATAATCAAGCATAATAGGGAAAAGGAAAGAAACAAATATGAACTGAAAGATAGTAAAAACTGTGGTCCATCCTTCCATAACAATAAAGCATAAAGGGAAGCAATTACAACGTTAATCATAATCTACAGATGAGGCATGGAACCAAGAGTTAACTGATAGTGGAAAGTGGACATAGCTTGAAGGAGAAGAGAGCTGATGGCATATCATCAAAGTTGATAACCTATAAGCTAAAACATGAAAAATTGAAATATAATTTATGACCATTATGGGTCATGACTCGGAGGGAAGGAAGATTAGGGGCAGGAGAAAAATCAGAGCATGTAATTAAGAACAGATGAAGAGAAAATGGCACAATGCCATGCCCTATGAGGTTAATATACACAAGAGATATATGTCACAACATTTTGAAAGAGACCACTGCATTTCCTGCTACTCTTGTACTCCACTGCATTTTTAATTTCGTTCAACACCCCTCTTTTGTTTGGCCATTATTTCTGGTTGCAGTCACCAGTCCCTCTGACCTATTCTGGTCTTTAGTGGACACTAATACAAATGTCCATAAGACATGGAAATAAACAAAGAATGTTGTTGAACAGTAATCCAATTGACTAAAGACAGTGGCAACTTTATGATTTTTTCTTCTTTTTATTTTTGAAGTGCATAAGTTGCCCACAGGTGTGTGGTCTAGTGGAAAGCAACAAGGTGATTGGGCTTGTATTAATGCAGAGTCCTGGGTTCAAAAGCCCCCGAATGGGTGTCGATGAGGCCAGGTGCAAGTCTTGGGTGATTTTGACAGCACAGAAACACATGTCATAGTGTGGCAGCTTAGCCTAAGTAAGTTACTATAAGAAGCATTTCCAAGAATAAAAGATTAAACACATACGTGCTCATGCTTCCTGTCAACTTGCTTTAGTGTATAATATATACATCAAATATATATGAGAGGGGTTCAACCATGAGATCTAATATATATGAGAGAGGTTCAACCATGAGATCTAGCATGCATCATCAGCCCAGTGGTGTCAAAGCATATTTTCTTTCTGCTGTTTTATTAACAACAATGGAAAAAAATTTGCATTTCATGTAGTGAGATATATCGCCAGCAAATGTAATGTACCTATGGAGGATAATCTGGGGTACATAGGGAGGTACCCAAGGGGATAATGAATGTATTGTGACCATAACTATGGAATAGGACCATTGGTAGTTGGTGGGTAATAAATAGGTCCACTAGGTAGTTAGAAGGAATGATATAATAGTGAGGGGTGGTTGACAAAGACCCCAAGGAATACTCATGAGAAAGTATACATGCACGAGTATCATTGTATTGGATATGTTGAGTAGTTGATTGTAGCAAGCATGGCTTGTGGAGGGATTCCTTCCATAAGGGGCATTTGATCGTGTTACCCTGCCTTAAGGGTCCTCTCTATTTTCTTGTGTTTATTCTTGCAATTTTTTTTACTGTGCAAAAACATGTGGAGATATTTAGACATCAAAGGCTGTGATCCATCTCGACACTAGATAAATCCAGGATTAAGATGGGTCTAGGCTGGTTATTATTAAAGTATATTAATTTTTCAATGTGAAAAGCCAACATAACATCAGCATTACACTCACTCTTGACACATCTCCCCAATACTGGGCTATAGAATGCACAATCATATATTGCAAAAGAAGCAGATAACCAAACATAGAGATCCTCGAAATATGTCCTAAAAAGCAAAGGGTTTTGCTCAAGAGGACCCGATATGGCAATCCAAAAGAAAACAAATCGGCAACCAAATAACACTAATTCATTTCCCACATTTTTAGAAGTGGTTTATCGATGACAAAAGTTAAAACAGAAAAAGAATAGGCACCCTGCTATTATCTCAAACGTGCACTTTAGGCCAAGGAATACACAAGGTAAAAAGGCCATCGACGATCTCTCTATTGTAATATATGCAACAAGCTCCTTACAATTGTCAAGAATTTGACTACAGTATGCTTGCCATGTCCCCAGGAATGAATAAGATATTTAATTGTATAAATTTTGCAGACTATTAGTTAACCACATAAGACAGAGTTTTGGGTTGCTAAGATTGACTACTGATATTGGCATTTTCCATCTATTAAAGATGAAATTCACCATGCCACACATGAAGAATTAAAGAAAACCTTCCAAAGGCTAGAAACCCCACACAGAATGTCTCTCCATAGAAGAAAGCCCTTCGATATTCAGCTAAAGCACTTAATACTGCTTGACTACACAGCATAAGGTTCATGCCCAGTACTAAGAAGTCAACATACATGAAACCCTGATCGGTTTGTGTTGCATATTGCAAATGGCATGACATTACAAGCTGACTTGAAACCGAACTGGACTCAAAAGAATACGCTTCCCTATAACATACAAAAAATTATAATCCAAGAAATAGACTAACACACTTAAATGCAATAAAAGTTTCAAACTGTCACTACCCTGCATGAATCCATATGTTTGCAGCAACTTTATATAAGCTATGATCTGAATGTCTACACACATCCAGTGAAGTTTGAACTAGTTTGCCGCACCCCATAGAGGCAAAAGTATGGTCAGCTCTATTCAACCAAACACCGGGAAGACTTTCCAATCTGAAGAGTATAGCAACAATTCAGATGTACATGAAACTAAAAAATGCAACATGCAGCACAAAGTCTGACCATATATCACAAGCACCCAAAAGACGATCTGACAGAGAGATCTTTAATATAAAATTTGGATATAAGGGTATTAATAAACCCTTCGATAGAACTAAGAGAACCAGTTCGAAATGGAAAGACCACTCCCCCACACTTAAATTTGTTGGAGAAATATATAGGTTAATCTCAGCAATGTTGATATATTCGAAGAAAGCACCTGTCTCAATCCATTATTCCTGTCATACACCTACCTACTACCAAAGTAAACTGTGACATATATTCAAAGGGGCATTGTCAACCAAAGTGGAAAATATAATTGTTCCTCCTTTAAACTAGAGATATATAATGACAGACCTTGCATTTGGTAAGGATGGGTAAGAAGAATTCAGACTTCAAAACCTCTTATCGTTCATGAAGAAAGATACTTTCTTTCTTTTGAACTTTCTGTCATTGTGGATAGAGTTTCCAATCCAGAATTGATAAAACTAAATCTTAAGCTTTGAATACAGGTCTACTTGTAACATTAAATTCACAATAAATGTCTTGACCTGGCAGAAAATTTCTGTGTGTCTAGACTTCATTGCAACCCTTCCATGCCTTACTACAATCTACAGAGGTATAACCTAAATTTTTACGGCAACGGAAAAATTCAACCCATCCCTATACAATTCTGCAGACCATTCAAATAACAAAGATTTACTTCAGTTAGGTTACACTTACCAAGGAGTAGATCCAATTCTTACACTTACCAAGTTACCAAAACACTTACAAGACACATTTGATTTAAGTTTTGAACTGAGCTCAAACATAACTCCATGTTTATTATGCACCCATGTTCTCACCATGGCTTGGGAGGTCCGCAGCAACCACTTACAAATCTGCATACAATTTTGCTCACAGTAGTGACAATGACCCAAGGCACTTTCCAAATCACCTCCCTCCAAAAGCATCACACACAAAAAAGGGGGGCAGAGAAAAGCTTTGTCATTCACCTACAAACGCTGTCAAGAGAGGCAAGACCCTACACATACAGAAGTTGGCTCACTAACCACAAAATGAGAATCTGAGTTGCTTAATTACATAAACTGAATTGGCCTAGGAGGTCTGCATCAATGGCATACAATTTTCAATCATCGTGGTTTATCTACTTACAATTTTGCTCGCATAGGTCCAAGTGACGAGGGGCAATCTCGAAATCACCTATCCTCAAAAGGATCAAACAAAAAATTGGGGGAGGGAGGGGGATGGTGAATGTTAAAAGCTCATCGGTTTACCTCTGCCTACCCTCAATATGGGAGAGACCCAACCCATGCAGGTGTGGGCTCATTAAACACAAAATATGAATCTGGGCAACTGAATTACAAAACCTATTGTGAACTGAAGAACAAAGACACATCTCACACGAACATTTGCATGGGACTCCAGCAGACATTTATTATGCTATCCACATCTCCTCAAAAATATATAGAAGAACAAAGTACTGCAAATCAATCAATGAATACAAACTCAAACCCATGGTTGGGACAAAATGCAATTCTACAAAATGCAGATTATTCCCAGAAACACTTTGCACCTTCGAATTACACGTCGAACTGCGGTCAACAAGCCCAAATGCCCTCAATACCCAACTCAAATTTTGCATCATACATCACAAATTCTGGTAAAGAAAAGCCTCAACGGTCATTCTAATGGTCATATGTACAGCTCACATTACTAAGACTACTGTAACTTATCGAATGCAGCAAAATGGTGTAATATAAATAAAAAGTACATAGTTAGTACCCGCTCTTCAACCGGATGCCGGGGGTCAGCTGAACTGATAGCAGTGGCAGCAGCATTCAGAGTCGCTGCACTGCTACCGCCTGCGTTGTTGGCCATCATTAACTTCCTCTCACATTTCTCAAACGGAAACCTACACAC
>CBVK0101856605.1:0-10417 GCA_900067695.1 Picea abies | reverse complement strand
GCTTTGTTGATATCAGTGTAGAGATTACACGTATTACGAGGATCACTCGGAGGTATACCCACAATGATGAGTGGAAGCCTTTTGAGTTGAATTTGGGCTAGATACCCTGCCCTTGTGTGTGGATCAGACTGTCAACTGTCCCCCCAGGCTTTATTGTTGTTGGTGGTAAATTTAGTGGCCTATCTCTCTAGGTTCTTACACGAGGTGACTGTGAAGGGGAAAGTCTTCACGGTACCTGGAATTGGAGGGTATACCCACGATTATGTGTGGGAGCTTGCACCAGGGTGTAAGTCCGTTAATCAGGTCGTCAACGTAAATTTTCCACCCTAGCCCCACCCCTTCTCATCTCGTTGTTGCGATGTTGGATTTCATCACCAACTAGTGGCTTCAAAATTAGAAGGTCTTGTTTGCTTGGTATTGCTTCCTAGATTTTGTTTAATAGCGCGTGTTGTTTTTTTATCGAAGTTGACCATAGGATTTTATTCGTGAAGTTTTTCACTCATTTACAATAGCTCCTCCGTGTCGTTCACATAAAATGCAGGGTTTATCTCCAAAGCATCTAGAAGGTTCTCAACCCTTGCCTACAAGTACACCTGAAGGCTCTCCTCGGCAAAGTGAAGCCACAGTCGTCACCACACCACAAGTAGAATGAACAAACTCTCTAGAAAATTTTCGAATTACAAATACTCGAGAGGACTTTCGAATTCACCCCGATTCTGAGAGACGTTTTATGCAAACAAACTCTTCCGGAGACTTAATTGTTGTGTATTTCGGATCTCCGACTGGACCTATGGACCAAGATCCTTTTTGGTCTACGGGCATTTTTTCGGCGAGACCTTTTTGGTCCAGGTTCACCTGTGATTTCCGAGATCAACCCACCTATGATTTCTAAAATATCTGATACAGAGATAGTACCGGTGACTACCACTTATCACTTTACCGTCCCTGCCAAAATGGCCCATCTTGCAACTACTACGAGTGTTCCAACCAGGTTTATTGTGGTTAGTATTTCTCCCATCAATACACCATGAACTCCCAATGTTTCCCTAACACTACCACCTGGATACCGTGCATTGAATGTTGCCATTCCTACTCCTGCGCAAACTCCATCCGGCTCTCCTAGTGGTCCTTCTTATTCTGGGCACTTTCTCCCCGATTTTGTTCCAACACTCCCTCAATTTCGTTTTGGAGGACCTTCTTCGTCCTCTACTAGAAATCCTACTCCTAGTGGCACTATTCCGTCATTCACTCCAAATTATCAGTTTTTGGTTGGTGGACAATATCACCAAGGTGGTATTACTCAATCCCCTCTCAGTGGGAAAATCCCAATTGGAACATTACGTCCAATTGGAATACCACCTTCGATGGGAGGACCGACCCCACCTTATGGGAAAAACATACCTCCGTCCTTGGCCCAGTATTGGAATCAGTTGATACAAAATCCTCCTCCAACGACTGGGGGGTAGCAGCTTCCAGTTGCGTCCGTAACACCCCCTAGCATGGGCCAACCATATCCCGGTTCGTTCAATCCCATTTGGAGGGAAAATGCTCAAACTCAAGCCCCTATTCTAGGGTATAATTCTATGAGCTACTATCCTCTCCAACCACCACCGAATATGCCTGGGTCTTCACATTATATGCAGACTGCTTATGGTCCTACTGGTTTTCCGACAGGGATTCCTCCCCAAAGCCACCAGTACCCGCAAGTGAATTGACAGTTACCCTTTCTCGCCACTTTGGATTTTCCGAATTTGTCATGGATTTTAAATGATCATATTCATCACTCTCCCCAATGGCCTGTTATCCCAGCCAAGCTTCCATCAGACATTCCTAAATTTGACGACAAAGTGGGAGAGGACCCAGATAATCATGTTATGACTTTTCACCTATGGTGTTCATCCAACTCGTTGATGGATGACTCTATTCGTTTACGTATTTTTCAACGAACCCTTACCAGTTCTGCTGCAAAGTGGTATATTTAATACAGACTAAAGGAACTCATATTTCTAATCACATCCATGAGTGGAGAAGGAGATGACGTCTCATTAAACTTGAGTTTCCCGATCAGTTACTGGCAGAATGGTTTACAAAATCATTTGTGAACGAAATCGGTAAGGACATTGCCATGGGTGGCGTAGTCACGGAAGAGCATGCTATAATTCGTGCTCAATATCTTGACCTCGTTTACTCACAAACGGGAACCCTTTACGATTCACTACCTGACTTACCTCATCCTAATACTTCCAGCACTTCAACTACTCCAGCTGCCTCTCATGCAGCTGACGGTGTGATTGGCTCTTCCTAAGCCCATCCACATTCTGTGTCAAGCGTCAACCCTAAATTTGCTTCTTCTAATGTTCAAAATGCTCCGTCTCTTGCCACTCCCACCAGTAAGACTTCTGAGGTAAATGCAGTCCAATCTACCCCAACCAGTAAAAACAACTCTAAAAAGGGGAGAGGCAAGAATAAGGAGGGCAAAAATAATTCTCAAGAAGAGCAAACCAAAAATACCCCTGTTGACGATCGGGATAAGCGTAAACCACGATACGCTTGCCTTATATGTGGTGATGATCACTACATGAAGGATTGTCCATGGCATGCCGATGTTACTAAGTTCCTTCAAGGAGATCCAAAACCACCTGCACTGGCTGTCTTGTCCCAACCCTTCCCGTCTCAACAACAGGCTCAGTTGGTCATTCACAACCAATCTTCCTCTTCTACTAGATCATATGTTTTGATGTGTACTGGTGATTCTAAGCAAAACAATGTTGCACTCACTACTCGAGCTAAAGATTATTCTCCCTCTAAGGAGAAGGTTGATGATTTACCCCCTTCCTTGGTGAAAACCTCTCCAGCGACTCCACCTACCAATGGTCCTCTTCATCTCGAATGACCGAGCCTTGACACAATTCTATGACCCCCCCCAAAGGGTGTCATTTGGAAATTGACTTTCAATCCTCACGCTCGTGCTACCCTATACTACAACATTGTTCAAGATCTTGCTCAAGCACCTTCTACGATGTCAGCCCTCGAAGTCCTTCGGAAATGTCCCACACAACGGAAGGCACTGTTGAAAGATATCGGTGGAATCGATTCGATGGATACGAATTTGATAGTCTTTGACTTGGAGGGTCACGTTCCAAGGTTACCCCCTCAACTCGCATTCCAGATTCAAGTGGTTGTCTCTGACAAAAACATTTTCCAAACTGTTATCGATGAGGGTGCCTCAACATGTGTTATGTCTCTTTATTGTTGGAAATCCATTGGCTCTCCTCCTTTGAATGAATCCCAGAACACTCTTAAAGCCTTCAACGGCTCTGGTTTTAAGCCCTACGGTGTTCTTCCTTCGTTGCCCATCACGTTAGAAGGTAAAACGGTCCTCGTCAAAGTGGAAGTTTTTGACGCTCCCCTTGATTATAATCTTCTGCTTGGTCGCAGCTGGATCGATTCCATGTGTGTCGTTGTGTCGACACTTTTTCATGTAGTACGTTTGCCTCATCAAGGAAAGGTTGTTACCGTCGACCAACTAGCCTTCTTTAATTCTGATACCCGTACTCACAACGTACCGTTTATCGCTAAAACCCCACCGGGTTATGAGAATGTCGGTGTAGGTCTTCTCAAGGACTCTTCATTAATGGGTACTTTCCCCATTCCACCGCCTAATGTTCCACGCTCGTCTGTTGCTTCCATCAACATGATCTCCACCATGCCTCATGAACTTCCTGCATCTCATGACCCTTGGATTGTCCCTGACCCTGGAGATCATCTTCATTTCAATGATGAAATGTCATTAAGTCCAGTTGAATCTGCCTATCGGGCCATTCAATCGACAACACGTTCTACCCCCTCTCTTGATGAGTTGTCTCTCGATCCTTTTCGTGTCATTTTTCCCACTGATGAGATTATCATGTCTGTCATGGAGGACACCCCTTGGGACGATGGGAATCATCGTTCCATTCTCTTTCTGGAGCAACATACTCTTGAGAACTATCAACGGATTTCGACTCCATTGACCATTGTTGTCATCTCGACCATTCCCGAAACTACACACGATGTGTTTGCCGAAGGGAACTTAAGCAATATTTCACCCACTATTCCCATTGACATCTCCATCAAACCTGGGATTGTCGATAATGTCCACATTGGAACTTCATGTTCTTCTGACGAAATTGTCACCTACACTTCCCTTTTCAAATAATTTCATGACATCTTCACCTAGAGCTACGAATAAATGCCCGAGATCAACCCTACGATTGTGATACATGAGATAAAGACATACCCCGGTGCTAAACCCGTCCGGCAACGTCTTCGTCCAGTTCACCCACGTAAAGCGACTACTATCAAGCTCAAAGTCGAGAAACTTCTGAAAGCCGGCTTTATTTATCCGGTGGCTCTCACAGACTGGGTTTCCAATCTTGTCCCGATTGACAAGAAACAAGGTACAATTCGTGTATGCATTGATTATAGGGATATCAACAAAGCTTGTCCAAAATACAACTTTCCTACCCCTTTTGTCGATCAAATTGTCGATGACTGCGTCGGAAGTGAAATCTTCTCTTTTATGGATGGTTTCTCTGGCTATAATCAAATCAACATTGTTCTTGAGGATCAACATAAAAATACTTTTATTTGTCCTTGGGGTACTTTTGCCTATCAGAAAATTCCTTTCGATCTTAAGAACGTGGGCACAACTTTCCAACGCGCTATGTCTTATGCTTTCCATGATATCAAGCACATCGTTCAACCATATTTGGACGATTTACCCACTTATTCAATGCGCTGAGTCGATCACCCTACCCACCTCCGAGCCATTTTCGTTCGCTGACGGTTCTATCATATACGTTTGAATCCTCATAAATGTGTTTTTTGCGTGGAATCTGACCGTCTTCTAGGTTTTATCGTTTTGCATCAAGGGATTTGAGTGGATCCTTTAAAGGTTGATGTGATCCTTAATCTCCCTCCTCCTTCTACACTTCGCCAGTTGCAAAGTTTGCAAGGGAAAGCAAACTTTCTTTGTCATTTTATCCCAAATTATGCCGAGATAACTCGTGGATTTATGCGGCTATTAAAGAAGGATTTAGAGTTCGTCTGGGATACCATTGCTAACAATGCTTTTGAAGCTTTGAAGTTGTCCCTAATGCAAGCTTCGCTTCTTTTTCCCCCCGATTACAGTCACAATTATTTCCTTTACCTTGCTGCATCCGATTACACTATTGGCATGGTTTTTGTCCAAGAGGATGATGCTCACGACGAAAATTTTATTTACTACTTGAGTCGAAGTCTCACGCCGACCGAAATCAAGTATCAACATGTGGAAAAACTGGCCTTGGCTGCCGTCCAAGCTGTCCAACGCTTCCAGCACTATATCCTCTCACGCAAGACTACAGTGATTTCCCATTGCAACCCTATGCAACACATTCTGACATGTCAATTGCTAGGGGGGAAATACTCCAAATGGATTGTGATACTCCAGGAGTTTGACTTGGAATTCGAACGTGCCAAGTCTAAGAAGTCCTTAGTTTTTGCTAAGTTGATATGAGATTTTCCCCATTCTGCAACGGAAAATGTAGCAGCATATTCATTACCCGATGAATCTCTTTTCCTTATTAGCATTGATGATATTTGGTATGGGGATATCATTATATATCTCCAAACCCAGACTTTCCGGCCAACTTTTTCCAGTACCAAACGACGTCGCATACGCTATCAAGCTCGTCAATACATTATCCTCAGGGATACTCTTTATCATCGGGGGATTGACTCTGTTTTTTGATGTTGTCTAACGTTCGATGAAGCTGAGAAAGCTCTGAATGACTACCATTCTAGAGCATGTGGTGGTCATATGTTTGGGTATGCTACTACCTAGAAGATCTTACGTGTAGGGTATTTTTGGCCTTCTTTTTTTAACGACTGCATCATCGCCGTTCAGAAATGCCATGCTTGCCAGACCTATAATCAGAAGATTCGGTCACATCCTGCTCCTCTTCACCCTGTGGTCTCAGTTGGTCCCTTTGCGAAATGGGGCATTGATTTCATGACATGTCACCCTCACTCGGTCGGGGGGCATGGTTACATCATTGTAGTTGTTGATTACTTTACAAAATGGGCTGAGGCGATGCCGACATTTGACAACACTGGAAATACCGTAGCATTGTTCCTTTTTAATCACGTCATAGCTCGTTTTGGTGTTCCCCAAGCTATCATCACTGATCAAGGTAGCCACTTTAGAAATTTTATGATGTCCGAACTTACTGAAAAGTTGGGTCTTCGCCATGATAACTCAACACCCTATTACCCACAAGCCAATGGCCAAGTCGAAGCGATTAACAAATTTCTCATAACTATGCTCCGATGAATGATAGGGATTCATAAAACAAGTTGGCACACAATGTTATTTTCGGCATTGTGGGCATACCAGACATCCTTCAAGTCCGCTACTAGATTTACACCTTTTCGGTTAGTCTATGGTGTGGAAGCCATTCTCCCTATCGAATGCGAGATACTCTCTTTAAAACTAGTTGTTGAACTCCTACCCAACACTTCTGCTGAGGAAGAACGTCTTTTGTATCTTATGCGATTAGACGAAACTCGACGTGATGCCACCCTAGTCATAGAAGCTCATAAAAAACATGTCAAGGCCCAATACGACAAGCATGTCAAGCCTCGCATTTTCTCCGAAGGTGATCTTGTTCTTCTCTATGAACAAGATCGAGATATGTTAGGATTTGGGAAATTCAAACCCATGTGGCTAGGTCCTTATATCGTTCGACGAGTTTTGGAAAAAGGAGCTTATGAGTTGGTAGATTACGATGGTATCCCTTTGAGTGAACCCAGGAATGGGTTGTACTTGAATAAGTACTATGCATAAAATCATTTGTGCACAAGTACTTGTATTTTTAATGTATCATACTTTTTGTGTGTTACTATAGTTTGATTTTGTCGTTATCTGGTCTCTGCCCTTATGTGACATTGTGTTTGATTTCTAGATGTTGGAGTCTTCGCTACCCTATATTGGCTTTGTTGATGGCGCTAACCATAGTACTCATAACCTTTCTTCCTCTGCGTGGGTAATTTACGCCCCTACAAACGAATTTGTCTCCTTACAAGGTGTGTGCCTCGGTCGTGTAACCAACAACATTGCAGAGTATAGAGTCGTTATTGAATTATTGGTTGATGCTATCTCGCTCGGAATTCGTCATTTGGTTGTGCGACTTGATTCGCAGCTTGTAGCACTACAGTTAAGTAATGTCTACACTATTCGAAGTCTGACTTTGTTACGGGTGTATTTGCGAATTCGCCTCTTGGAGCGTTATTTTGATTACATTGAATATCAACATATTCCTAGATGTCTAAATACATTAACAGATGCATTTGCTAATTATGTATTAGACAGACATTTGAATCATTTATAAATCAATCACATCAATGTTCACACAACACATGATAAACCAATAGAAGTCATCTGTATATATAACGATCAAAAGAGTTTTTTACAAAAATTTTGTCCAAAGACCAAAATGTCAAAATCTGAAGCTCATAGCTTCTACATAGTGACATCATGGATGATTTTCACGGTAACACACAACTGCCCGAGAAATCCTATAGAGAATTCGACTCATGGATGTTGATACTCCTACAGTATGATGATGATCACATCGTGGAACCTCTTCCAGAGGCATGTCTAGAATATCTGCGGTCAGGCCCTCTAGATTTTGTTCCACCACCTGATAATCCTCGGCATATTGTGACGTTGTCGCTACCTCTCCTCACCGTTGAATGGGAGAAGTACCAAGAGGTTGGTAAGGTCCAACATCTGTGTTATCAAAAATGAATTTTGTATTAGTCTTTGGATGAACATATAAAACAAAAACATTTAAATATGATAAAATTCACAAAACATTTAAAAAAGGAAAATGTGTGTACTTCTTACCAAGGTCCCCCCACTGAGCATCCTCTGGCAATACTAAGTCCGGATCTCCTCGAAAATCCAACCCGACATAAGCATAGTCGTCAACCATCAACATCTGTGGTTGAAGCCAGTTAAAGAAAGTATCATCATACTTGATGATCGGTCCTGCTATGTGCCGGGTCATGAGCCGACACCATCTCAGCATCCTTGGATCCCTGGGAGCTGGTAAATTCCACTCAAACTGCAGTCTCAGTAAGGGAACCCTCTCAAGGAAGAAGGACACCAACAAAGATCCATACCTGAATTGCTTCAATTCACCTCGTCTGCATTTGGTCAACTACTTTTTTATACTGCGAAGCACATCATATGCCCAGTTGAATACCTGAGGTTCAATACACTCAATAGCATACTGGAAGTAACTCTGTAACACCATGTGAGGAGCAGAAATCCCAACCATCCGAGCTATAGTGAATAGGATAGTACGGAGGGTCAAATCTCGTACCCCCCAAATAGCTACTTTTCCTTTCTTTCTCTCAGCCTCGGGAACGCAGTGTAAACAGCAGTACTCACTCATATGTAGCCCACCACCTCTGCTACTAGTCAGGCTCACATAGTGCCCGTGCCGTGACAATCCAGTCAAAAAGTAAATGTCCTCGATATCTAAGGATAGTGTGTGGACCCCCACATGAAATACCTATTGATCAAGGTCCCAGATACGCACCAGGTACTCTAACAACCTGACTTGGGCCCTCATGCCCGGGATGCGAAAGTACTTCAGGAGGCCACAATTTCTCAAAGCAACAATAGTAGGTGGATGATTTCCGTAAATTGAATTGTCTTCTTCATGCTCCCTTTCATTCCATTCAAGAACCATTTTGATGGCCAATTATCTGCATAAGAGGCACAACAAGAATATTAGCAACTTTTTTCATGAGTTCATTCTCTTTCATTGAGTAAAATTTTAAAAAAAAATTGAGCTTTGTGGTTCTCGTAGGTTCCCTTTGGGCACAGTGCGAGAACCTCACAGACTGCCTTAGGCTCACCTGCAAGAATGCCCCATTCTCACAGGTCCCGTGTATCCCACCTGCGAGAATGGCAGTGCGCAAGTAGGGCTTGCAAAATCAAATGAAAAATGAAATTTTAATCAATGAAATTGCAAAATTAAACCATGAAAGTGTTAAGGACAAAGAGCCTACCTTACTGTCATTGACGGCTCGCTGAATGGACACTCATAACTCCTACAATCTGACCCCGAACTTGGAGGGTAAAAGAGGGGTTTTTTGAGCTCAAATAGTGGAAAGATAAAAATGATATGGTAAAAGAGTTGTTACTCCTTTTTATTTACTTTTACTATGTCATTTGGTTTGTTATGATTATTTATCTATTAAACCCTAATCCCTAATGTCCTTTTGAGTGTAATTTTTGTAGGCATAATGACTTCAAGGTTCCTATATAGGGATGCGGATATAAATTTTTCTTTATCATCGCATGTTTTGATTATTTTTTATGGTTTTTTGTATAAAACCTCGAGCGTGGTTTTTGTCCGTTCTTGCGCTTGCAAATACATGAGAACGTGATCGAGCATACTTTTATCACTTTTTCAGGCTCAATAAGGTTATATGAAAAATGAACCCCCTTGAAGTCCTCTTTAAGCTCTTTTCAGACTCTCTAAACATGAAAAGATCGTCGAGCGACCTTGCTATTTTCACGCTCGATAAAGTATTTGAAGAGAGGGTCTGGTGAGCGATAATTTATCTCTTTTTCGGTCTCATCCAGACTATTTTATGAAAAAAGAACTGAGAGAGTTCTCTTTTAAGTGTTTTTCCAAACTCTATAATCATGAAAAACCTTCGAGTTTTCTATCTCTGGACTCATTAAACAAACATTGACAGACCAGTAATGGGACTGAACCACTCCTTCTTAGGGTTCGTTAAAAATACTCCGAGGGACTCCTCCGAAGGATGAGCTTACATCAACAAGCATATGTTATCCTCCTCAATCTTGCGTAAAAATAAAGAGGTACTTGCCAGAAATGGTGGGGGAAAATTTGGGAAAGAGTTATGTTTTCATCTTCATATTGATTGGCAGTAAGTGTCGCTCTTGAACATGACACCCCCTATTCATCATTTGAAGCAGGTTTGGGAAATCCATTTGCCTCTCATTCGATTTGCTACAAGATCATTCCATGTGTCGTCTTTGAGTCAATGCTGCCAAATCATTGGTCATGTCATTCATATGTTCAAGAAAAGTCCATGTGAAACTTATATTGAGTCGTCCATCTGCAGTTGTCCATTCTTTCCGTGACGGCCTTCCCTGTGTCCGATTCAATTTGTATAATACTCTGTTTCACCTTCAAAATCTGTTACTTATTTCGTGTCATTGATGGGGGATACATCAAGGCCCTCCTGTGATGAGTTTTGTTCCATCAACTTCAGCCCATTATCCGGAATCAAGACTTAGAAATTATTTGGTACCTTGGAGCTTGCATGCCTCAATGGCAGGTTTCCT
>CBVK0101856604.1:0-22771 GCA_900067695.1 Picea abies | reverse complement strand
TTGGTATATATGATATTTTGCAGATGCTTGGTTGTTCACAAGTTTCCGATTAGGTGTGCTCCTGGTTTTTGACACACACATGCATCTTACAAAGTCTTTCGGCTGTCACTGGTTCCAACCTCATACTTTGGGGGGAATTCTGTTACCCATGATTTTGGTCGTCATGATGATGTATTGATGATGGTGTACTCGGGCTCTTCATAAGAACTTTCTCCTAAGAAAACTTACCTTCATCTCTTCCCAGAAAACTCATTTTTGAAGAAGGTTCGCAGGCTGCTAGTATATTTGGGTGCGAGAATGCCTGATTCTCCCAGGCTTCCTTAAGCCAGGGTGCGAACTTCTCACACTGTGTTGAACATATAGGGTGCAAACTCTTCCTAAAGCATGGAAAAAGATGAATTCTCGATGTTTCTAGAAGGGAATCTTCTAGAAGGATGGGTTGGCATTCGAATGGTTATCCTAGTACTGGATTCCCTGATATTTTGGGATCATTCTTATCCAAGTAACTAATTCATTCTCTCCTATATGTTGATGGAATTCTCATGGAAAAGGTTAAGCAAGATTCATTGGACAATTGGTGAAAGAATTGTGTGAAGGACTTAGCTTGAACAACATCTTGGAGACTCCAGCAAGTCTATCAAGGGGATTTGATCTTCTTCATGCAAGGATTGAGCAAGTGTGTGTGTCATAGCCAAGATCCATCGAAAGGAATTTTGTGACATCAAGGATCAAGTTGTAATCTTTACTTTCCATTAATATGATACAGTGGCATGTCCCTTTCCCATAAATCTATTTCCACTTTATTGTGTAATTCCTTGATCATACACATAGGTTGACTGTTGAATATATTGTGCTATCTTCACTTTGGTTGGTTTGTGTCGTCTTGGTCTTGACTTCACGAGAGCACTGGAGCGAAGCGGGAGCAAAAAAGACCCTAGGAAGCGATAATAAGGTATGTTATTTGTTCCTTCCACCTAATTAATTCAATGGTCAAAACTTAGGGAAAGAGTCATGTCCTGTCTTGCTTTGTTCTAGATCCAGGTGGATCTAGGGAGATCTGTTAGTGTCTGCACCTACCGATTAATCCGATAATAGTGGCCTACTCTTTTTGTTTATGTACTTGATGAAGGTGAGCCTCTGTAGCATTTTCTATCCTTCGTAGTTGGGTGGGATCATCCCCCAATTCTACACCTTCTGATGACGACGGTGTAGTAGACACTATGTGGCTCGAATAGAGAGCTTTTTGTACTTCTTTCATCTCCACCTCGATTATGTCATACATTGTCTCCTTCTTTGCTTCATTTCGCTGCAAAACATCCTCCAAAGTATCTGTTATAGCTGCGATGATGAGGTCAATATCATCCACTGTGAGCACATTCTATGATTGAGGCTTATTGGCTCGGGATTTCTTTTGCATTGAGGGTTTCTTCAGAGAAACCCTTCGTTTCTTTGATGTCTCGGCCTCTGTAAGGGGCTCTTTCGGTAGTGTCACTTCGCCTTCTTCTTTCTTGTCTTCTTCCCCTCCCTCTTCTTGGTTTACTTCGTCACCTCCTCCTCCTCTAGGTGAGTCAGGTGAAGCTTTCTTCGATGCATTGTTTATCTCCTAAACTTCTTCCTTATTTTTCTTTTTCTTAGTGTTGTTCAGTCCATCACACTTAGACCTAGTGGCCATAGGACTTTTGATGAGGTCAGGGTTGGAGAGTTATGCATCTCTAACTGGTACAAGGAATTATGTAGGTCATTCCTTGGTTATCTCCTCCATATCATCCTCGGTCAATTTGTAGTAAGACTGCATATCCTCCTTGTTTTCGTCCCCATGTGCAATGATATATATGAAGTGTCGATCTGCGTGGAACTTTGCAAGTGGCCTGAACCTATGGAGTGTATTTGATGTCATTCAGGGGAAGGATTCAATGGCTCACGTGAGCTGTAAGTAGTAAGTGTGGAAGACAATATTCGAATGCCACTGCTTCGCCATATCACTTGAATACCACAAGGTGGCGAACCTTGCGGCTAGTGGTTCTGATGGCTCAACTTTTGGGAATGTTTCTCCCTCTGGCATATCCCAAGAGAAAAATTCTATAAGAATCAATAGCCAACTGAAGTGGAATTCATAACCTTGGTCCTATGCTTCGCAACGGTCCTTCTCCAACTCATTGACGAGATAGCTCACCCAGTTCATCTGCATCCCTTCAATGCACTTCCCTATGAGGTTGACGACGAACCTTGTAACTTGCGTTGGTCAATTCTTCCTAATGAGCTTGCCATCAATCAGCTAACAATCTAGGTGCACTGCACCATCTTGGATGGAGGCTACCTTGTAGCCTCGCTTCCCCTTCTCCACATCATCATAGGTTTCCTTTATTCACTGTGCTAGGGAGTGATATACAACCTTCCCTGAGTAGAACTTATGAGGCTCTGGTCCCTGCATGCTCAATCCAGTGATCATGTGGATCAATGACGGATCCACAGTCACGTGCTTATCTAACCATAGGTAACCTCCATGGTAGCACGACAGGAGGATTTTAACACACACGTTAACCTCCTAATGTCTGTCGAAGTGGGGTATCTTCATGACATTGAGGATGGTGGACCTCACAATCTCCTTGATCCACGGTTGGGGGACTATCTTCGGTTTCTTCCTAGTCATCTTTGTAAAGTACCTATGCGGTGCGAGCAACACATAATTCTTCCTATATCCTAGGTTAAAGTCAATGATCTTAAGATAAGGGAAATGTCCTAGCTATAGTCCAACTGCGCATATCTTCTTCGGGAGGTATTCATTGATGAGTGTGTACTTGAAGTCACGTGGGACACTGTCATGACTAACCATACCAACCAAAGGTGGGATGTAGTCAGGCAATATCGAAGGGATCAACTTCGCGTTTGCCAGGTCATTGCGGTGCTTTCTTCTTTTCTCAATCCTTGTTCGACTAGATCAACGTGCAGTCAAGGGGGATGCTTGCAATCCGGCTGTCAACAAGGCTTGTACTCCTGCAGACATGACCTTCTCATCCATAAGGTATATTAGGATTCCTCCACAGAATTAACTACTACACTATGTTCTCCCGACATACACGCCCATGGTCAAATAGCTCGCGTAGGCGAACAGACACTCAAGGTAAGAAAAATGGGTGGCGAGGTCTCAAAATCACAACGCAATAGCAAAAAATGGTCCCAGTGAGGCATGCGATGGATTAAATAAACAACATCATAATGGATTCCTCCAATGTTTTAAAAATCCTCAATCAATACGATTCCATCCATTATGGTGTGATCTCAATGGTCTCATGGTGATCTTTCCAACAATAACTGTGTTTCTAGCTGTTCTGGAGCATTGTTCTAATAGTCATGATGCCTCCAACGGTCATATAGCTTCGCCAAGTCGAAGTTCTCTTCTGCACTATTCTTCTATTCCAGCGAGGTTCAAGTTTTGCAAGCCTTCCTTCTGTGAAGTCCTCTCTGGAGCTTCCTGAAATTTTTCTAACTTTGTTTTCTTCTTACTGATCTTTCTGGCCTTCTTTCCTGTGATCTAAGTCTCTAGATTCCTCTTTCTATTTTTATTCTTACCTTCTCTTAGCATAGTAACTTCGCATTGTTGATGTTCTTTCAAAAGTTTCGCATGCAATATATCTTCTCTTACTACTTCTGGGGTAGGTTCTCTTCTCTCATGCATGGATAGGTTCTTTAATCCCTCTTGTGTTCTTTCAACTTTGACAGCTAAATCTTCAGCCCTTAGTTCCTTCGACTTGTCCTCCTTTTCTTGTACTAGTCACTTTATTTTCTTGGCTATGAAGTCCTTTAATTCTTGCTTTTTATGTTTTGTGGCTTCTTCCTCTACTTTCCTTCAGATCTGATCTTTATCAATCCAAGTCTTTCCTAACAAAACTGCAAAAGGAGAATTGTTCTCAAAAAAATTAATTACCTCAAAGTCTTCTTCAGTCGATTCTCCATGAGAAATCATAGATACATGAGTAAGTCTTCCACATAGGGTTATCATATTTCCTTTAAACAACCCTATCCCTCCTAATGAAGGAATCATAGCAGGCTTTCCCAAAATTTCCCAAGTACTTTCTGGCATAATGTTCACATGTGTTTCCTCATCCAAGACACAGTCTATGTCAAAGTTTCCTACTCTTGTTTCTATGCACTAATTTTCTTTTAATATCTATGGTAAACTGACGTCTTTGTGATCATTCAATGTTTCTTTCAATTTTAATAACATAGTCTCTGCTTCTATCTAATTCTCTAACATATCCTTAGTGTCTTGACTTTATTCATGGTTTGCTTGTCTCAAGTTCATCTTCTCAACTTTAGCAATCATTCTAGGGAAATCCAAAACCTCATGATCAACAGCTTTACAACAAATACAAATAGGACATATACTAGGAAAATCCTTAGCAAGATGTCCCGATCTTCTATAACTATAACATATTGTTAATCCTCTCTTTCTTTTAAACGATCCCCAACCTTTCGTTTATTGCACACTCGGATC
Organism: Picea abies; assembly: GCA_900067695.1. Taxonomy (NCBI): domain Eukaryota; kingdom Viridiplantae; phylum Streptophyta; class Pinopsida; order Pinales; family Pinaceae; genus Picea; species Picea abies. The sequence goes on along the minus strand of CBVK0101856604.1, from coordinate 18,276 downwards.
ACAGTGTTGGACCTGTAATCTACAAAAATTCTTTCTAGGGTCCTGCATCAACTTATTAGTCCAAAAATTCTTTATATGCATAGGAATAACATATTTTTCACTATCTCTATCAAATCTATTCATATCAAATCTTCTTTCTTCTAACTATGCCCTAGTTTTCAGACTAGGAAAAAATCTCTATCAAATCTATTCATATCAAATCTTCTTTCTTCTAACTATGCCCTAGTTTTCAGACTAGGAAAAAATCTATCAAACATACCTAGATCCATACTTTTGAAGCAAAAATTTCCACTTATATTACCTTTACCAGAGCACAAATCTTTAATATCTTACCCCTTTCTTTAGATTGAGCTTCCTTCTCTTAGCACAGAGCTTTGCAAGTCAAGTAGAATATTGCGCACTACATCAACAAATCTACGCACAAAGCTTTCTCTTTTCTTAAGCTCCCAACAATCACAGTTTTAGTCCCAGCAACAGAACCATTTGTTAGCACAGGGGTATACCTAGGGTTCAATGCTTCAACAACACACCAACAAAACCCTAACTACCGGCCCTTTTGGCAACACCCGTGAAGCAGATGAAGTCTCACCCGAGGTAGAGGCAGGGGGGTTGCAGTACTCAAGTGTCTACAACCTAGCTGGGACATAGATTTGTGATCACAATACTTAACAAAGCACTTAGAAATTAACATTCATTAGTCTTCTAACTCTTATTCACATCGCAGGTTAAACCCTTATTACAGAACAACACAGTATTACTCAAGATCTAAGCATATCTAACCATTAGCACATAGCATCAGAACAGATCTAGCATTCATTCATATATAAAGCACTTAGAATCAATGGATTAAGCAATTAAATATTTAAACAACATAAACCACATAGCACAAATAACATCGACACAGGATATACATGGTTCACCCCATTGTGGGGATACATCCACCAACTCTTCTTCTCTTCTTTATTAGTCTATTCAATCTCCTTACAGGCACCAAGCCACAAATCCAACTTCGCATAGGAAAGGAGATCTGCACTCACCTTGCCAAATCCTCCTTTCCTGAGTTAGGTCAAAGCACAAAGCCTTACATGGTATGTGCACAAAGCACTTAAAAAATTCTTGCACTTAGTTATGCAAGCCTTAACACATCTTATTGCACATAGCTAACATTAGCACTAAGCCATCGGCTCAATAGATCTTACATTGCCTAGCTACTTATTTATACATTACAAAAGAGGCCTAAGCATGGGTAAACACATGGGCCAACATCCCATACCCGTTACATAAACCCTAAAACCCAAAAATCTCACAAAAAGGGTGATATCTCACGATCTTCGCTTTGCCTGGGCGCTCCATTTTCAACCAGCCTGTCGAAGTCCCCAAAATGGTCAAACACAACCAATGTTTCCACAAAACTTGTTTCATGGTCAATAGGAGGCATGGGTCAAGGTCGAGGTCATATTATTTTCTATAACTGCACCTAACCAAGACATTTGGCAAGGGATTGTCAGAACCCCTGTACTACTTGCAGCTAGTGTAATTCATTTCACCATGTCATTGAAGACTGTCCAATATTGTTAACTAAAGTTCAGGAAAGATGAGGTGGAAAACAACAAGTCCAACTAATAACAGTTGAACCTTGCGATGAGGAACTTAGAGTCGTTATTATTACTAGAGGAGGTGTTGTTAAAATAGGAGATAGGGTGACTCCAGGAAAGACTATAGATGGATCAGGGATCAGAAGAGCTTCAGATAAGGTGCCATTGTTTGATCCAAGTAAAGAAAATCATACTTTTGAAGAAGCAAGAAGAGAATTTGTAGGTTAAAAGGATTCTTCATTTAGGGCACAACCAAAAGTAAGGGAATGTGAGATGCCTCTGACATTTGATCAGTCTGCCCCACCTAGAAAAGGAAAAGAGGTAAGCAAACTTGTGGACTTCTTGTATACTTGTATTGATTTTATTAAAGACGAAAGAGTTGTGCAGGAACTACAACACCTAATAAGACAGTATGAAATTGGAAGAGTAGATCCTCTACTGAGTATATTTATGAATCAAGTATATAGAAAAATGAGGGCAAGCAAGGAATTGCACCTTAGTGCTTAGATTGGAGACTACTACATGGACTATGTGGTCCTCGACCTGGGATCAGAAGTAAATGTTATAACGATGCAGACTTGGGCATTGATGGGAAAACCTAAATTGATTTACTCTCCTATTAGGCTCAGGATGGCTAATCAGGAGGCGGTGAGCCCCTTTGGAATACTAGAGCATGTCCATGTGGACATAGACAGAGTGAGGACATTTGCAGACTTCGAAGTGATTGATATTGTTTATGATATTTGTCCCTATCCTACATTTTTGGGTATTGATTGGGCTTTTGAAAATTTGACTGTTATTGACCTGAAAAAGAGAAGAATGAAATTTGAAGGTGATGGCCTTAGGGTCATTGCACCTCTTGATCTAGATGAAGGTCACAGATACACAGAACCTATAAGAGAGGAAGATCACACCTATGAGCTAGAGAACATCTATAAATTAATAGCAGGACAACAGGATTATATTAATCCTACAACAGATGGAAATCTAATTTGGTGAAGTGAAAGTGCATGCTCGTCAGATTCAGAAGAAGCATTGGAAAATTGGCATAACATAATGTATGAAGTCTCTACGCGGAGGTGTGCTAGAATGACTAAGGAAATTTGTTGGATTGGCACAGAAGTAAGTAATCTTCCTACATTTGATGGATTGAATAATTTAGAGACATTTCTATTCGAATTTGAAGGAATTGTACCAATACAATAGAGGTTGTTGACGCTAGATGAAGCCTTGAAGCAACATCGTCTAGATGATGGGGAACACACAAGAAGAACATCGTGGAGTGGGTACAATGTCGCACCTTGTTGAAAGTACACTTTTCAGATCAAGTTGAAGGTTGTGAAGTTTGATACACAGGTCATAGCTATCCTAAGGACCATGTGTGAAGTTGTGTGGAATCCTGGAGAAGCATTCCTAAAGAACAATGGGTACATAAGTTTATTAACACCTTAAATACTACGCCTATGAACTGGTATCTTCAAGTAGAACTGTGCTCAGTCACTACAGGTTGGTATGGTATGACCCAGAACTTTCTAACTATGTTCCTACTTGAAAGTCAGTACCCCATAGTAGATCATGCTTTACAAACTGTAAGACATAATGTCTTTGAGGAGGCACCTAACCCCCCTCTTGAACAAGAAGAAGATGAATGGACTGCGCCTCTTCAGCGGTTACAGGATTGTTATAATATTAATTCTGATGAGGATGATGACCCTAGAAATGTGAAAATTTTGGAAACTGGAGGACAAAGAGATATAAAAGGGCCAGGGATTGAATCACCTTTTGTTTGACAACCTATTAAAATTAAGAAGGTTAATATTGGAACAGAGCAAGCACATAAGTTGGCAAATGTTGGAGACTATTGGGATGATGCTACTACTAGTAATATTATAGAACTATTGCATGAGTATCAAGACTTGTTTCCAACCAAGTTCATAGAAATGAAGAGAATTAAAGGGCCCATGGGATAAATGAAGATTCCTTTGAAAGTAGATGCAAGACCTGTCAAGCAGAGGCCTTACAGATTGAATCCCAAGTAGAAGGAGAAAGTTAAGATTGAATTAGATAGAATGTTGGAAGCAGGAATTATAGAATCAGTCGAAGAATCTAAATGGACCAGCCCTATGATGGTCCAAGACAATAAGACAGGAGAAATAAGAATCTGTGTAGATCTAAGGAAATTGAATGATGCATGTTTATATGATCCATTTCCTACACCTTTCACTGATGAAGTTCTAGACAATGTAGGAGGACAGGAAGTTTATTCATTCACAGATGGATTTTTAGACTATCACCAGATCATAATCGTTGAGGAGGACAAACATAAGACTACATTTTCAACAGAATGGGGTTCTTTTCAGTACACTATGATGCCTTTTGATTTGAAGAATGCACCAACCATCTTTTCCAGGGTGGTGGTCAAAGCATTTAAGTAATTTTTACATAAGTTTTTGGAAGCATACTTTGATGACTGGACCATTTTTAGTCTATTGAAAGATCATATTGAATGTTTGAGATTAATGTTGGATAAGTGCAGGCAATATCATATTTCCCTGAACTTGAAGAAGTGTATTTTCTTTTCACCTTTTGGAGTGTTGTTAGGACACATTGTTTGTAAGCAAAGGTTGTTGGTAGATCCTTCCAAGATTTTTATTATTGTTGATCTACCTCCTCCTACTATGGTTTGACAGTTGCGCACTGCATTGGGACACATTGGATGCTACAAAAAGTTTATTAAGGGTTACACACATATAAAAAAACCTATGGAGAAGCTATTAAAGAAGGATAGTAAGTTCCAATGGAAAGAGGAATTCCAACAGAGCTTTGACATATTAAAGTAGAAAATGGTCATTGCACCTATTTTGGTTTTTCCATATTGGAATAAGGAATTTCATGTTCATGTCGATGCTTTATCCATTGCATTAGGAGTAGTTTTAGCACATCCAGGTACATGAGATATTGCCACCCTATATCCTTTGCTATCAGGAAGCTTTATACATCTGAAATGAATTATACTACCACTGAAAGAGAAGGCTTAGCTATGGTATATGCGTTGTAGAAGTTTAAACACTACTTGTTGGGAGGACATTTTAAGATGTTTACTGATCATTCTGCATTGAAGTACTTAGTCAACAATCCAGTGTTGGGGGAAAGAATATGCATATGGCTATTATTATTCTAGGAGCATGACTTTGAGGTTGTGGTCAAGCCAGGAAGAATGAATAAGGGACCTGGCCACTTATCTAGAGTAGAACATGGAGAGGAACCTACCAATTTGGATTATACACTACCAGATGCACAGTTGTTGGTCATCAGGAAAGTCAATGATCACTTCGAGATATTCTAGTTCCTATCCACAGGAATGGCACCTCACAAGTATACAATTATTCATAATAAACAGTAGTCTGCGCTGCATATTTTCAACTTATAGTTGGACAATTATATAAGAAGGGACCAGATGAGATCTTAAGAAGGTGTATTATGGGGTCAGAAATACCGATGATTCTTGCAGAAGCACATGAAGGCATCGCAGGAGGACATTACGCAGGGAAAGAAACAATGCAGAAGGTTTTTAGAGATGGCCTCAAGTGGCCCACTTTACATAAGGATTCTAAGGAATACTACAGATCCTGCGATGTATGTCAAAGAGTAGGGAAGCCTTCTAGAAGGGATGAGATTCCTTTAGCACCTCTGCTAACTTTACAAGAATTTTAGAAATGGGCTATTGACTTTGTGGGACCTATCAACCCACCAGGAAAGTGCACAGGAACTCGATATATCATCATTGCTACAGAGTATTTGACCAGATGGGAAGAAGCTGGAGCAGTTAAAGACTATAGTGCATTTACATCTACGCGGTTCATCTTTTAGGATGTCATAACTAGATTTGGATGCCCGAAGATCCTTATGAGTGATCAAGGCACACACTTCATTAAAAAAACTATTGAAGCCTTGACTCAGGAGTTCAAAGTTCATCATCAAAAGAGCACACCATATCACCCTCGGGCGAATGGTATAGTCGAAGCTTTCAATAATATTTTGGAGACAACGCTGACTAACATTTGCAATGTTAACAAAGATGCTTGGGATTTGAGAATTCCAGCAGTGTTATGGGCTTATCGAACTACTTTCAAAAAGTTAACAACGCAGACTCCCTTCAAGTTATTTTATGGATTGGAAGCAGTGGTACCTATGGAATATTTGGTTCCTAGTTTAAGAATTGCAGCATTTACAGGAATGGATGACACCGGTGTTGTTCAAGATAGGCTCACACAGTTGATGGAACTAGAGGAAGATAGGTTCATTGCAGGATTTCATCAGCAGGTGCAAAAAGAACGAGAAAAGGCTTACCATAACAAACATATCAAGAAGAAATCATTTAAACAAGGAGATTTGGTACTTTAATATGACAACAAGTTCATGAAGCATCCAGGAAATTTCAGGACACATTGGCTTGGGCCATTTGAGGTTGTCTATGTTACAGAAAGTGGAGTTGTGTAGTTGAATACTCTTAATGAAGAATGGAGGGATGGTTTAGTAAATGGGAGTCGGTTGAAGTTGTACTGTGACAACCAGTTGCCTCGCATCTCTCAGTAAAAGAAAAGGAAGAAGTGTCTAGGTACCAGGTGCAGTTGAAATTGGGTACCAGAAACAGAAAAGAAAGTATGCACGTGATAGGGAGGGACAAAGCAGAAAGCGTAGGCTGCTCTGCGCAGTCTGCAGTCGAAGTAATACAAAAGGTTCAACCCTGTAGTGACTCGAGACGAGTCACATGTGCATGTTGGGGGGAAGTTGGCCCTTGGTCATGTAATAAGAAAGAAAACGAAGATTGAGGAATAAGAAAGACAAAGTATGAAGAATGCGGAAGGCACACAAACCAAGGTAGGGTCGACATGGTTAAAGAAGAATAAAAGAAGGAATGAAGTAAAGGAAAGCAAGTCGTTGAAAGAGGATATCAAGGAAGACAAAGAAACAAAGAAGATAGATCGTGGACAAGTCAGAAAGTGGAAGAAGACATTAATGGGTGCTTTGGAGCACCTTGCAAAGAAGAAGGAAGAACATGTGGGTAAAGTCCTTAAAATGCGGGTTATGTGGAGCTAGGTTTTTGGCACCTGGGCTTCAATCCATGGTTTTCTAAGAGTCATGGGATGTATAAATAGAGGTCTAGAAAAGTTGAGAAAATGAAGGAAAGAGTTTTGTTGATATGTAAGAGTGTTATGTTTTAGGGAATTCTTGTATTTTAGATCTTCGGCTGGGTGCAAAGATCAACTCTGCAGCTGGGTGCGCAGGGATAGGAAATAAAGAGGAAGAGAGAGAAGGATCTGCAACTGAGTGTGTAGATAGAATTGTTGCATAGATGGAACTGTATATTTTCATCTATTTAATCAATAAACACAGTTTTGTGGATGTAACCCTAGGGAGAGGGTGAACCATGTAAAATCTTGTTGTTCCATGTGGTTCATGCTTTGTTATTTACTATTGTTATTGCACTGATATTTTTCCTGTTGAAGATAAGAAGATATAATTTACTTCATGAAGTTAGGCATAATATTGTTAAGAATCTCTAGGATATTTTGCGTTGTTGTTTTGGAATCATCTTGCATTTCCTTTGGTTGTAGACACCCATGTCCTGCAACCCCCATACTCCTACTTCAGGTGAGACTTTTTCTGCTTCGCAGGTGTTTCCATAAGGGCCCATAGTTAGGGTTTGTTGGTGCACTGTTAGAGTTGAACCCTGGGTCTGCCCCTGTGCCAACACCAGTGTTGTCTTTTGGTGTAAGACTATTTTCCCATACTGCATCTATTAATTTTGTATGTCAATTTATTTGATTCACGTTAATCATTTTCTTAAGGATTTGGATCAATGTTTTTTTTGTATATTTATCTAAACCATTTCCCTAGGGACAATAGTTTGAATATTATCCCATTATAATACCAAATTCCCCACAAAATTTGGTAAAATTTGACCCAATAAATATTGATCCACTGTCTGTAATAAAATTCTCTGAAATTCCAAATCTTGATAAAATATTATCTTTGAGGAAATTAATGAGCTCTTTAGAATCAACTTTCTTGAGAGCTACAACTTCTTTCCACTTTGTAAAATAGTCAGTTCTAATAAGAATATAAGAATGAAATTTACTAGACTTAGGATCAATTAGGCCAATGAAATCTAGTCCCCATTGTACAAAAGGTTCTTCAACTATTATGGATTACAATGACATTGCAGCTCTTTTCATTTTTTCTAGAAAATATTTGGCAATAAATACACTTTCTAATCATTGCATATGAGTCCTTAAAAATGGTTAGCCAATAATAGCCCGCTCTCATAATGTTTTGTGTTGTAGTTGTAGGTGAAAAATGTCCTCTACAAATGTCTTCATGAAATTCAAAAAATACCTTTTGAGATTTCATTGAATCAATGCATCTTAGCAGCATTCCATCAAAATTTCTTTGAAAAAATATTTCAACAACTAGTACATATTGGTTTGCCTTCATCTTTAATGCCCTTGTTTCTTTTGAAGAAATATCATTTGGGAATTGACCAAATTTTAGATAGAAGATGAGATCATAATATCATTCTAGTGTGGATGATGAAAATCTTGTTGAAATAGATATAACCCCATTCAATGCATCAGTCCCTGTCATAAGTTTGCATAACCCTTGTCCTTTGACTTCTTTCAATGGCTTGATCTCAATATCATATTCTTGAATTTTTTCAAGCTAGTTTTCCCATTTCCCTTCTCTTAATTGTTGATTAAGGAGCATTTTTACTGGAGATTTTGGAACATATGTTATAACATGAGATGACAAGATGTAAGTTTTGAAGTGTTCCACTGCTTTAACCAAAGAAATGGTATGCTTCTCCATTTTTGAATATCTCAACTAATAATCATGTAAAGTTTTACTCATAAAACTTATTGGAATTTCTTCTCCTTTGAGATTTCTTTGTGTGAAGATAGAATCAATGGTCTCTTCTGAAGAAAAATAATATATGCTAAAATCTTGATCAAATTTTGGACTAACAAGAACTGGAGCTAAAGTAATTGCATGCTTGATATTATTGAATTCTCTTTGAATTTCTTGTGTCCATTCAATTTTTTTTATTCTTTTTCAACAAGACATTTATCGGTTTTACAATTGTAGCATAATTTATGACAAACCTTCTTACAAAGTTTATCTTTCCAAAAAAATGACTATACTCATTTTTTCGACGTTGGAGGGATCAATTCATTGATAGCTTTAAATCTCTCTGGATCAATATAAATTCCTTCTTTATTGACTATATGTCCCAAGAGTTTTCCCTTTGAAACTGCAAACAAATGTTTCTTGGGATTCAGAGATAGTCCATATAATCTACATCGCTCAAATACATTCCTTACATGCTCGATGTGATTTTCTCTTACTCTGGAGAGAATAGTAAGATCATATTGATAGTCAACCATAAATTTTCTCTTACTCTTACAATGCTCAAAGACATTCCTTACATGAGGAAGTTGAGGGACTATTGAGAAGAGAAGGGGAAAACTTCCTTGGGTGTAACAAGTGTATGGGGAATGAGGTATTGTAGATTAGTTGCAGTAAAAAGCACTTTGGATTGAGAAATTTTGTTGATTATCAGACCTTATCTTGGCATTAGGAAACCTTTTTTCCCTAGTGGAGTTAAGCCCCAACTCAGGGGTGACTTGTTTCTGGGAGTATATGAGCAACATAGTTTATGTTTGGGAGGAATGTCTAAGTTATGCGTGCAGTCGGTGAATTTTCATAAAATATAAGTGTCTTTATGTGTTTGTCTCATTTACTGTACTGTGATTCATTATCTGTGTTTAATATGGGTTTAATTCCTTAATGTTGTTGCATATAAGTAATTTTTTTTTATTCTATAGTATGTTGCTTGTGCATGTATGTGTGGTGTTGTTAGTCAGTATTTCTAGTTGTGCATGAGTATGACTATTGTTGTTAGCTTTCATGTTAATTTAAACTTATGATAATGGTCATGAGTCTCTAAGGGAATGTTAGAATTTTTGTGTGCGCAGGGAAATACTTTGTGTGCACATGAGGTTGGATTCACTTATGTGCACAAGGAAGCAGTTTGTGCGCATAAGGAAAACAAAATTGGCGGGTGAGGCCATAATGGTTGCCTGAGCAATAAATTGTTTTACTCGGTATGATTGGGTTTGCAGCTACATTGTGTTACCTCTGTTGTTTTGATTGGGGCTACACAGAGAAAAAATATGGTGCATGCATGATACTAATACGTGATATGTCAAATATTGACATCGTGCATTGGCATGTGTTGAATACATGTTCATGTATGGGCTTCAAAAGAAGGGATTATGACAAAATTGTGCATAGTTTTCATGAAGTTATTACATTAATTCTTCTACCAAATATTATTGCCTACACATTTTGCAGAATTAACAATGATTAGAGAATGACATAATCAACGCAGAAATTAAAAAATCTTGGAAGATGCATAGAGAGATTTTATCCATGATTATGAATTCGGAGATCTGTATGTCAGTTTGGGTGTTGATGGTACAAAATCCAATGAGGAGCGCATAAACTTGGTAGAAACCATAAAGGGATTGAAAAAATATGTCCAAGGCTATAAAGTTGATAATGAAAGGCTTATGAAATCCAAGGAGAAACAATATGAGTTCAATGTTAAGTTGATGCAAATCTTGGACATAATAGAAAAGAAAATGGATAAGGAGACAAAGACAAGTAGGTCAATAATATGCAGGTATCATGATGAGAAGAGAAGAGGAACAAAAAGTGATGATATGAATCATCATCACTCACCAAAGCATTCATTTAGGAAATCGTGCAGTAGCTCAAGTCTATCTCCTATCAGAAATCATAAGAGAAGGATTGGGGTGGACGAGCTACAAGGAGAAATGAATAATACCAAGCCTCCTACCTTTGACGGTGAGCACAAGAAGGATGAATATGAAAAGATATGGTTGTTGGGTATGAGGAAGTACTTCCAGCTGCATAATTATTTTGCGTAGGTAGAAGGGAAAATTTCCATCTATCAACTAAAAGGAAAAACATTAATGTGGTTGGATCAGTTTGTGCAAGTGAAACACATTGATGAGAAGAAGGTTACTTGGAGGGAGTTCAAGATGTATTTTCAAAATAAATACTTAACCAAGTGATACTATGAAAAGAAAATGAAGGAGTTCTTTGAACATAATCTCGGGAGTATGATAATAGATGACTATTAAAGAAGATTATTAGAGCTATTGAAATATTTTGCATTCATCAAGGATGAGCAAGTTAAAATTCATAGGTACCTGAGTGGGCTTCCACCATTTATCAGTGAAAATATACAATATGATGATCCCAATACATTAGAGAAAACCATAAGGCATGCTAGATGTCTTTATGATCAGAAAAGTGGAAGGTTGACTTTCCAAAAGGCTTGGGAAGATAAGATGGAAAGCAAGGTGGAATAAAGGAAGAAGGGGGATAAGCCACCATTTTTCATAAATACTGCACAAGGACAACCAACTCCCAATGAGCTTAGAATGATGGATACAATGGGGAAGAAAACAAGGCAACGATCTATTCAATGTTGTGGTTGTGGTGGAGATCATGTGCGTAGAGATTGTCCTCAAAGAGGTGAAAAAGCAAGGACTATTCACAATATTCAGCAAGTTGCGACAGTTGAAGACATGGGAAAAAATGTACCAAGGATTTACGTAGCCCTGGATAACAAGAAAGTTGAGTTTCAGTTGCACATGATTGAAATGGAAGGTAAGATTAATGACCAACCCATTGTTATTTTAATTGATTCAGGAGCTAGTCATAGTTATCTAGATCCTAAGATGGTGGAAAGATTCCAATTGTCGAGAATCAAGCTTGAAAAACCTTGATTGGTGCAGTTACCTACAAGATAAAAAATAAAAAATAATGATACGGTTAAGGCATGTCCAATGGAAATGAATGGATTGCACACAAAAGATGATTTGAATATCATACCTTTGGGATCGTATGATTGCCTCATTGATATGGATTGGTTGGACCAACATCATGTTGTTCTAGACTGTTACAATAAGGCATTTACTTTCTTGGATGAGGATGGAAACTTAACAGCAGTTCAAGGAATTCTAAGAGTTGTGTCTATGAGAGAAGTTTCAACCTTGCAATTGAAGAAAAGTTATAGGAAAGGTTTGTCAAGTATTTGCAGTGCACATGGAAGAGGCACCTAAGGATAAAGTGCCAAATATTGAAGACTACATAGTACTGAAAGAAATTGAGGATGTTTTTAAAGAGATATTGGGGTTACCACCGAAAAGAGATATTGATTTCTCTATAAATATTATGTTGGGAGAAACACTCGTACCCAAGAATCTTTATAGCATGAGTACACTAGAGCTGAAGGAATTACAGATGCAGCTCGAAGAGATTCTGAAGAAGGGGTATATATGCCCAAGTGTGTCACATTGGGGTGCCCCAATACTATTCATGAAGAAGAAATATGGTACGTTGAGACTTTGTATCGACTTCAGGGAGTTGAAGAAAGTAATAGTAAAGAACAAACATCCTTTTCCAAGGATAGATTACCTCTTTGATCAGCTGAGGGGAATGCAAATATTTTCAAAGATTGATCTTAGATCTGGATATCACCAAGTGAGAATGAAATAAGAAGACAAAATAATTCCTTTAGAATGAGGTATGGACATTATGAGTTCATAGTGGTTTCTTTCGGGTTGTCAAATGCACCAGTTGTATTCATGTGTTTGATGAATGAAGTTTTCAAAAATTACTTAGATAATTTTGTCATTATATTTTTGGATGACATACTTATTTATTCAAAGTCTGAAGAAGACCATGAGAAACACTTGAGGATGGTGCTACAAGTTTTGAGAGAACATTAGTTGTATGCAAAGTTGAGCAAGTGCTCATTTTGCCAATGAAAGATTCATTATTTGGGTCATATAATTTCCAAGGAATGAATAAATGTGGATCCAAAAATGATAAAATCTGTTGAGGAATGGCCGACACCAATAAATTCTGTAAAGGTGAGGTCCTTTATGGGATTTTCAGGTTATTACACAAGGTTTATTGAAAGCTTCTCAAATATTGTGCATCCAATTACATCCTTGCAAAATAAAGGTGCACAATTTGAATGGACTTTGGATTGTGTAAGGAGTTTTCAGCACTTGAAGACTTTATTGACAAGTGCCCCAATTTTGAGAATTGTTGATTCAAATGAAGACTTTATTGTGTGAAAGTATGCATGCAAGGAAGGGTTTGGTGGAGTCCTTCGCTAGAATCGACATTTGATATGATATGAATCAATAAATTCAAAATAAAATGAAAGGCTCTACGCTACTCATGAATTGGAATTAGCAACATATTTGAGATGAGAAAATACCATAGTGATCTGAAGTATCTTTGGACATCCAAGTTTAAATGCCAGACAAAGCAGGTGGTTAGAATTCCCTAGTGAGTATGACTTTGACATAAAGAATATCAGAGGAAAAGAGAATAAGGTGGTTGATGCACTCAATAGGAGGGTGCACGAGATGCATGCTACAACCATTATCATGTACAAATAAAATTTGTGTGACACAATTTTAGAAGTTGTTGAATCAGATCAACACTATGTGGACATAAAGGCAACTTTACAACAAGGTATGTCAAAATATAATTTGGAAGGTTATGAGCTAAAATAGGATGGAATCCTCATGTTCAGGTGCAGAGTTTCTGTGCCAAATGATTAGAAGTTGAAAAGTTTGTTATTGTCAGAGATTCATAAAGTTCCTTATGTAGGACACCCAGGCTACCAAAAGAAATTTTTTGCAGTAAAAAAGAAATACTATTGGCCATGCATGAAAAAGGAGGTTGTTGATTTTATTGCTAGATGCCTTGAATTTCAAAAGGTCAACGTTGATCACAGACATCCAATTTGTTTTCTACAACCTTTTTCCATTCCTGAGCGGAAGTGGGAAGTTGTAACCATGGATTTCATTACTAAGATGCCTAGGACTACTAAGCAACCTGATTTTATTATGGTAGTGGTTGACAAGATTACTAAAGCTGCCTATTTTATTTCAGTGAAGTCAATGCAGAAGGAAAACAACATTGTTGAAATATACATGTGAGAAATTGCTAAGCTGCATAGTATAACTAAAACAATTGTCTCTGACAGAGATTCCAAGTTCACATCAAAATTTTGGAAAGGTCTATTCAAAGGATTTGTAACAAGTATGAACTTTATCACATCATGTCACCCTGATTCACATGGATAAACAAAGAGGGTAAATCCATTGATTGAAGATATGCTCATGATGTATGTGATGGATAAACCATAAAAATGGGAAGACTACCCTCACTTGGTAGAGTTTGCTTACAACAATGGGTATCAAGAATATTTAAAGATGATCCCATTTGAGACACTTTATGGTAGAAAGTGAAACACACCAGTGAGTTGGGAAAACCCAATAGACCACACAGTAGTTGGGCCAGATATGATACAGGAAATGGAGGAGCAGATGGTAAAGATAAGGAAGAATTTAAAGGCTACCCAGGATAGAAATAAAGTTGTGCAGACAAAGGTAGAACCCACAGAGAGTTTAAATTGGTCGACAATGTGTTCTTAAAAGTGAAAGTGAGACACAGTTCCCTAAAGTTGGGAAATTTTTCTAAGTTGGCAACATGCTACTGTGGGCTATTTGAAATCCTAGAGAGGATTGGTCCTATCACATATATGCTTGCATTGTCTACATCCTTTTGTTTTAATAATGTTTTCCACGTATCATTTCTTAAAAAGTACATACCTGATGTCAATCATATTATTGATTAGAATGTGATTCAGGTTGAGCCAGAAGGCGATTTTCAAGTGTGATCGGTTTGCATATTGGATCGAAAAATCAAATAGCTACGAAATAGAGTCATGGAGTTGGTAAATGTCCAATGGAACTGGTACAGTCCTGAGGATGCAACTTGGGAGCGTGAGGATGCTATGTGGGTAGAGTGCCCACATCGTTTTGAAGTTTTGTATGTACATGTGTATATAATGCACTGAGGACAATGCATAAATAAGGGGGAGGGGAATGTAATGTCCCTAATATGAACCCTTTTTAATTGTACATATAGGTTGGTGAGTCATTGGTACCAATTGTTAATGTAAATGTACATATAGGCTGGTGAGTCATTGACACCAAGTGGTGGTTTTGCACGCACCAAGGTAGTGCATGAGAATTGTACATCAAAGGAAGGGTGCACACATTTCACAGTGTTGCACGCACTTGAATAAATGTGCGGGCATTACCTGGCAATGCACATCGAGTCAATATATATATATATATATATATATTGGAGGCCAGAGAGCCTATGTGGTTATGAGGCTGGTGAGTCAGGACGCAAATAGGCTAGTGCACATATCCTTGTAAAGTGTAATCATACTCAAGTTATTAATATTATCGCATCACTACCTGCAGAAAGATCAGACGAAAAGAGATGGGGGGATAACTCCATCAGAAAAGGGAAAATGGGGGGGGGGGACTTAAGTCCTAGGGAATATTTTATTAATATTTCTGGAAAAGTGTATTTTATGGATATTTAATATTTATCCTAAGTTCCCGTGGAATTGAAACGGGTCACCAAGTGGTTAAATCTAGTTTTGAAGGTGAGAAGTGTCTATTTTAAGGCATGCAATATACATTGTTTACCTTAGTGTATTTTGAAGGGGGATAAACCATTCTTTTGGGGGAATTATTCATTCATTTTCTCATTTGCAGAAGAGGGTGGACCATCTGAGAAAGGATGATTATTACCTTATCTACAAAGAAAATATTGTAAGGGGTTTTTTTGTATTGTAACCAGAGTTTTGTTATCGAAGAGACGGGTTGTCAGGACTGTGAGAAATATCTCCAGGTGAGATATTTTATGTCGAAGAGGTAGGTTGTTAGACACGTGAGCATTCTCTCCAAGTGACATTTTTGTTGGGAATTGTTCCTTGGTGCACTGGGCATTAGTTGCAGGCTCTGAGAATCCTCATCCAGCCTGTTGTTGGAACCCTAGAAGGGAAGTGGAGAATTTGAGGGATTGTTGAGAAGTGAAAGGGAACACTTCCTTGGTTGTAATAGGTGCATGGGGAATGAGAGAATGTAGACTAGTTGTAGCAATGAGCACGTTGGACTGAGAAATTTTGTTGATTATCAGACCTTAGCTTTGCATTAGGAACCCTTTTTTCCCTGGTGGAGTTAAGCCCCATCTTGGGGATGACCTGTTGTTGAAATTATATGAGCAACATAGTCTATGGCTGGGAGGAATGTCTGAGTTCTACATGTAGTTGGTGACTTTTCATAAAAGATAAGTGTCTTTATGTTCTTGTCTCATTTACTGTGTGTTAATCATCCATGTTTAATATGGGTTTAATTCTTGTATGTTGTTGCATCTAAGTAATTGTTGTTATTCTGTATTATGTTGGTTCCACATGTATGTGTGGTGTTGTTAGTTAGTATTTGTAGTTGTGCATGAGTATGATTATTGGTGTTATCTTTCTTATTAATTTAAACTTATTATAATGGTCATGAGTCTCTGAGGAAATGCTAGAATGGGTGTGCGTGCAGGGAAATAATCTATGTGCACAAGAGGTTGGATTCACTTGTGCACACAAGGAAGCAGTTCGCGCGCATAAGGAAAACATAATTGGTGGGTGACACCAAAATGGTTGTGTGTGCAATAAAGTTTTTTTATCAACATGCTTGGGAACACAATTGCATTGTGTTACCTTCGTTGTTTTGATTTGTGTAAAAAAAGGAAAGTTTGTGTGGTGTGACTCAACTTGGGATTGAGCGCATTACTTCAAGTATTACTACACATACTTATGTTATAGAGTGGAATTTTCACACTGAATTTTGGAGTAGCATTGCTCAATAGTAGGTTGGGGAAGTTTACATTGTGGTTTGGTAATGAGGATTTTACAATATGGTATCAAAGGCAATTTGGTAACATGGATGTTACATGGCTCCAATATTTTTCAAGCCAAAAGGCATGTGTACATATGCATATGTCTCCTGAAGTATAATGAAAGTGATTTTAATCCTATATTCTTATGCAACCAACACTTGGTTATACCCAAAAAAATTGTCTAACATAAACATCAGAGTTGAACCAGTCACTTGTTGCAGGAGCATTTTTGTATTAGGGAGAGGATAATTATCTTTGTTATTTTTTTTGTTCATATCTCTAAATTCAACACAAAGACAAATCTCCCCACTTTTATTCCTTACTATAATAGGGTTTGAAATCCATTTTGAGTGTCTAATTGGAAAGATTATTTTGGCCTTCTTTAACTTTTCCAACTCAACTTTTATCAAGGGTTTTAATTTAGGATTTACAATCCTCAGTTTTTTCCTGACTGGATTTGTTTCTTCTTTATGTTATATGATATGTTGAAATATGGATTTATCATACTCCTTTAAATCATCATAAGTCCAAGCAAAGGAATCATAGAATTATTTGAACAAAGTGATGTATTAAAAAACTTCTTCCTTAGTGCAACTGGTATCAATATTTACATACTTCAAAGAATCTTGAGTGCCCATATTTATTTTTTGAGTTTCCTGAACTTTTCTATCAGACACTTCTTCTTTCAAATAGAGCACTTTATTTTGGTAATATCTTGTGAAAAGAGATTCAAAATTGATACAATCCTTTGAAAGAGATACATGACTTTGATCTTCAGAGCTTTCTACATAATCATTTGTATCAGAAATAAATTCATCCAATTGTTCATCATTCTCAAAAACTTGGAGATAATCTTGATTATCATGAACTAAAGGCATGAAAATCATTTTGACCTGGAATGTATTTTGATTTTGTGAATCATTAGGATTGAATTAAGATGTGGCAACCGCCAGTGAGTCTACCTTTTGATTTTTATCTCTTGGGATGAAGGAGATGTTAAATGAACTGAAATAATTCATGAGTTCATTTACTCTTTTGGCATTCAATTTCTCTTTTTTGATCTTGTACTTCTTATTTATATGAATTATAAACAGTTCAGAATCATCAGTTATTATCAAGTGTTTAATTTTCATTTGTAGCACAAGATTAATTCCTTATATCAATGCTTCATATTCCGCTTCATTATTTGTACAAGTAAATTCGAGTTTGATGGCGTGTGGATACATAACTGAATTGGGGCTCTTGAAAACAATCCCTACTCCACTTCCTGATTTGGAGCAGGCACCATCAAAATACATCTTCTTGAATCCTTCAAAATAATTTTCTCTTTCTTATTTTGAAGTATTGGGATGCTCTGGATCAAGCACAACATAATTTTCAATCCCGACATCAATGCAGTCCTGCATTAATTCATTATCTTTTTTCTGAAAGAAACTAGATTTTTTTCTTCCCAAGGGACTCTCACCATTGTTTCATCTTTGTTTTGTAACATCATACAACTTCCATCATTCGTGATGTATCCTCCAATTAGTGAACACCAATCTCTTCCTAGAACTATGCCATAAGTTGAAGGTAAATCCACCACAATGATAGTGAAAACAATTGTAATATGGGGCGTTCTAGTCATCCAAGAACATAAATATTTAATTTCCCCATATGTTGGGACCTCTCTTGAATATACCGCATAGATACTTTCTCCATTTTAATAATATTTTTTACATCCCATTCCCAAATCTTCGTGAGATCGGAAGAG
>CBVK0101856599.1:0-13189 GCA_900067695.1 Picea abies | reverse complement strand
CAATTTAAAACCACTTCATTATTAATTTTATCAAATCAAAACAAATGATCAATAGAAAGGTGCAATACACAGAATTTCAACGTGGAAATCCCAAAAGCAACAAATCTTCTTTTTATTTTTAATAAAGATTACATTTAATTTATGAGCTCCAACTCAAAGGAAACACCAATTCTCTATTTTACTAGCACCAAGTTGTAACCCCTCTAGATTTTACCCACACGAACTAGAAGGAAGCACCAACTCCCTAGTTTCTTCAATAATAACTGAAAAGATGTTGCAACACATTGGTTTGTCAGCTTCAACTGGAAGGAGGCTACAACCTCCTTTGCAGACTCTAACCTTCCCTAGCACCACCCAACCTCCATTTTATGGTAAGTACTTCAATCTTCAAATACTCATAATCTTCTTTGTTTTTAGCTGCATATCTTCATTTACTTTCTTGGTCTCTAACATTGTTATCGATCTTTAGATTTCAATCCCAGAGACACACCCTCCTTCAACAAGAATTATCGTTTATATAGTCTTACAATGGTCATGTACAACTAAAAAATTGCACCTCTTCAATATAGGAATGTATTTATTCATTATAAGTATGTGCCTTTTCAATATAAGATATTAATCATACTATTTTAATTAATACAATGTTAATGAACCATTATGCCTTTTAGATTGATTAGTCATGTTTTCAATTGGTCAATAGATTTTGATTATCATGATTTAATTCACTTTTTACCTTACAATAGGTAAATATCACCATGGTTTGCAAATACCATGTGCTCTTTCACTTTTTCCCTTTTTCTTTAACTTCACTTTCACTTTTACATTTTTCTTTAATCCAATTTCACTTTTACCTTTTTCTTTAATCCAATTTCACTTATACCTTTTTCTTTATTCCACTTTCATATTTACCCCTCTTTTATGTAAACTCCACTTCCACCTAACTTTTCAACTTTTGTTACTTATTAAAGTCATATTTATATTTAATCCACTTTCATTTCCACTTTTTTGTAAACTTTGTTTCCACTTGTGTATCTATTAAAGTGATACCAAGGTCAAATTTATATTTAATCACTTACTAACCTTTGACATATATTTGATCACTTACTAACCTTTGGCATCAATGACAATGTATTCAACAATTAACTGGTTGAGTGGATCTAACCATTGGTGGTTGCCGGAAATTGTTTGGGTTTGAAGGGTCATCCAACTTTAGCCTGGAAAGAATGATGAAAAAAAATTGCTACGAAATATCGACTACAGTGTTGATATGACAGACTCAAGGGTTCTCGGTGTTGCATCAACAAATTTCTCTTCGACTACACTCTGAAATGATAGTGCATGAGAAAGTATTCAAGAGGTTGACTCACCAGTATTTGTTTTGTTCATCACGATCTTGTCTCAAAAAATATACAGTTACCAGGACAAATTGACTTGACCAGTGTAGTAATTGAAATTGTCGCATTCTTTCATTCTTTCAAAGCACTCTACCAGACGATCCTCTGTATTTTGGTAGTCCACTGCATTCATGTAACTCAGTATTCCTGTAGATTTTACTACAGTTCCATGTCATACTCCACTATGGTACTTCTTGTCTTCTTCTTGACATTAATTCCAACACGATATTTCCATCACAAGAATTCTCAGAGCTCTATGGAACTTGGAACAAAAGGATTCTCTTAAAGCGTTATGGGTGCCCACTAGGCTAGCACACGGGGAACCATATTCCCAAAAATTATCTTACTCAAGGAGAATACTCCACAAGCATGAAAACTTGCTTCTTTAACCCAAACCACCAAGGATTTATAGGGTTACAATGATACAAGGTTATAGGGAAACAACATCTCCACAGTTTCCACTCCACAAGAAAAGGTTAGAATGATGGAATGGAAGAATGGAATGAATTTCCACTAAAATGCAACATTATAATTGCATGTTCCTATCTTGGCAGACAAAACTCAAGGAACTACCTTTTCCTCCACTTGGTAAATAGTTCCACAACTTAGGAACTCAGGATAAAATCATATCATGAAGACTTGTGACTTTAGGAATATATTATTATATTCCCTTAGCTTAATCCCCCCCTTGACTTAACCCCTTTTTCCTTAAATCCTATCCCCCTTTCCCTCTTATGGAGTCATATCCCCCCATATTATTTTGTCTAACTTGTTCTGCAATAGTGAATTATTTTATTAATATATTCGAATGTGATACAATTTGCATTGTTGGTCTCACCATCCTTCCAGCATACAATCTCTCCATCCTCGTATCACATAGTCACTCCGACCCAAAACATATATACATAGGAACTTTGGTCCAAAATATCCTAGCTCACCATCCAATAAAACATATGTATATTTACAACATGGGGGTATTACATTCCCCTCCCCCTTATTTATGAATTGTCCTCAACCCATTATATACACATGTGCAATAAAAATTCTTCAAAAATCTTCAGAAAGATGTGGTACTCTTCTCATATGGAATCTTCATGCTCCACATGTGGAATATTCAAGATTGTAATAGGTCCACTAGACCTCACTCACTCCAAACCTTTTTCGTTCAGCCATGTTTCCTTCTAGTGCTCTTTTTTCCTAGTGCTCGATTCATGTCTTCATTATTCAGTTGTAAGGATTTTTCTCTATTCCACATAGCTTCCCCGGGAAAGAATTCAAATCAGTGTTCTTTATGACACACCCTCATCATTATAGCCACCATGCCATATCCATTCTTGAGTTGCCTCTTCCTTGTTGCAATCACCTTCCACGCTCAAGCATCCCTTCGCTACTATACAGTCCCTCGGCAATTCATCTTGCCAATGCTTTCACATGCAAGGAGAGTGCAAGACACCCAACCCCCTAAGTACCTTTTTAAGGGATGGGGTATTAAAATTTTACTTTCTCCATAACCATATCTAAGTCTCTTCTAGAGGGCATAAACATCTTTAGCTTGTTACAATATTTTCGATGACTATAACTATGCCCGAATTTGATCTCCAAATTGAAGGTTATAACTTTTGTTAAGGCCTTAGGGTATTCATTGGCCAAAGGTATCCCTAACGGCTCTCGGATAACCCTATTCAATAGAGACAACTCAATCGACGGATAACCACTTCTTGAGTTCTAGTCTTAGCCTCTCCAGTGGGATCCACCTTGATTAACAGTTGATATTAAATCCCTCCCATTCCTATTCGACAGTTCACCTTTGTTCTCGGAGCTTCTCCTTATCGAAGTATTTTGGTCATGGCCATCCTAACTACTCTGAATCAATCACTATGAATACATGTATTCCAACAGATTTAACGATCCTCATTTACTTGGTCTTGTAGATGCAATGTGGCTTAGGATTCCAAATAATCACCAGATGATGTAAAGGAAAATCATTTCTAAGCATAGTTTTAAGGAATCTAATGGTTGTGATCTTCATAGATCTCATGACAAGATCTACATTCCTCAGACCTCCTATCATGCCAAATTACTATCAATTAGATCCGATGATCCAAAATTCACCTTGGCCATTCTTAAAAATATTATTGAATTAATTATTCCATTATCAAAATCCCTCTCTTAAATATCTTATTTATTTAATCCTTATTAAGGTTAATTAAACAATAATTAATTTAAAATCTCAAGCATTATTCATTTTGACTTAGTTGATATTACCTGCCCAGTAACAATGAGAAAGTACTCTTTCTTTTACTTTGGGAACTCCACGCTCCGAAAAGGTTTTTGGTGTTAATTTAAATATCACTCGTATAATGATTATCTTAAAAATTAATTAATTATATTGTAATATAATATAATTAATTAAACTATAATACACTTAGGTTTATTAACCTTGATTAACATATTAATCACAGACCTTGTCTTATAACTTCACATAGAAATATTCACGTATATATATATATATAGTACGTCAAGTCAGGATTTTGGATTCTGAGCATACAATGTGACTTATTAACCTTACGTGATTCGTTGGAGGGAGTACAACACTAATGTTTAATATTATAAGAATTTAGGCTATCTGATGCCAATCTTTTGAGGTCAGATCATGTGCATCCCTCTCATTTCTCCTACAACCAAGCTCCGGAAAGGGACTTGATATTAATATAATTATATATATGTTGGGAAAGAAAAGGGAATTAAAATATATTTAATATTATATTATCTCATGTATTTTGGTCATCCTTCGCGTACATCCTCCTCATTTCTTTGACGATCAAGCTCTGAAATGTGATGCAGTCCCCCTATCCTCCTGGGGTTTTGCGACCTCCCGGTCTAGGATCTTTCTAACTTTATAGTCGAATCGACTCCTCGGGTCCCTCTTTGAACCCAAATCAAATATACACAGGTCCCCTTTTCCTTTTGTGTGCAAGTCTGCCAGACCTGCGGACTAATTTCTGCGTGCTCCCAAAACACTAGTTCAGGTGTAAGACCATTTGGCATTGGCCTCTCCTTCATACGACCCTGGGTCGTGTCCTTGTGCCAATGCGTGATTGCGGGCGCGGGAAAGAGTGGTTTCAAACCAACCCGCTTTTCACCCCGCAATCCTCCTCATGCTTCCACGTATCCATTTGCAATTATCATGGTTCCAATTGTGGCCCGCTCTAGAATAATTATCCTCCACACAAGTTCTAGTTCCACAATTCTTCTCATCTGTTGATCTTCGCTCCTTTGGTGATGCATGCGATCAACAACTGCTATCAAATCTCCTTCCATGTCTCCTATGCACAATCTCAGATCTGTTGATTTTCCATAAGCTAGGTTAATCATGTAGTTCATTTAATTTTATCGTGTCTTGAGCATAAACAAGAATGTTGCAACAACCAAGATCACAAGAAGAAACACCATGCACAACTACGCAAGATATATCCTGGGAAACCCTTCTCAAATAAGAGAGAAAAACCCAGCCAAATCCTTTGCTATATTCTTCAAGAGAAATACCTTTCACCACCAAGAATGTCTTAGCACACAAGAGGGTGCTTAAGACCTAGAAACCCTAGTGCCCAAGACAGGTGCCCACCTTTTCCAAAGAGAAGTACTTTCTGAAATTTCCAAAACATGTGAGGAGGATATGATTCTACAATGGAGAATCATCTCCTACTTATATTAGACTTTGAATGATTTAGAAAGGGTGTCTTATTGGCACAATAGGGCCGACCTCTCTAAGTCAAACACACTTTATTATTATAATTAATATTTTCATTATTAATTATCTTCTTTATATTAATCATCTTAACATAGGGCCGACTTGTACCCTTTACATAATAACTAGGGTTGTAGGTAGGTATGACTCTTGAACAATATATAGCAAAGTATTTGATACACCCACTAGTTCTCATCCACTAGGGGCCAAATCCATAGGGATGCCATAGACCTGAGTCATTGCTTTACACAGATGAGCTAGGTCCTCACACGTGCACTTATGCTCATCCATAGTCACGTCTTATCTACAGATATGCTTTCCCACTGCCATCAATAGGAGGATCTGTTGGAGTCTTCACATCAACTATGTTGTTGTTCAGAGGAGGCCATCACATCATCTTCATTTTTTTTATTCTCATGATGATGTGCTCGACACTTTTTGTGATTTCCCACGTTCACCTTTTGCTCAGCCATAGGCACATCCTAACTCAACAGATTGCTCTTACATCGGATAATCATCTGGATTTATACTCTCTCACGTCATGGGGGAGGCCATATACATTCCTAGCCCTTGTCCCATGTTGGAACCACGAACCCTTTATTAGGGGCTTTCTCTCAGGTTTGTAAGCTAAGAGTAAGACTTCACATGGGTGCTATATTCTGCATATCACATGTTTGTAAGATGGAGGATGTCTCTTATAGCTGCATTTGTTGGAATAGGGGAAAACCCAGGGTTTATCTCTAAGAACGCACCAACAAGCCCTAACTACCGGCCCTTTCGGTAAGACCTACGAAGCAGATGCAGTCTCACCCGAAGTAGCTATGGGGGGGTTGCAGGACAGAGATGTCTACAACCAAGGAGATATCAAGTGGATCCAATACAAACTCAATACAACATTCATATATCAATTACCAATTCAGATCTACTCCACAAAACTATCTATCAGATCTAACACAGTAATGCAATAATGGTCTACCAAATGACAAAGAATAGAGAAGCAATCACACACAACACAAAATATATGTGGTTCACCCTCTCTCTAGGGCTACGTCCACATAAATGTGATTTATAATATATTAGGATGAAGCATACAGTTCTCGTCTGTGCTCTTAGCTAGCAGATATTTTGTCTTCTTCTCTATATCTCTCCCCTTCCTGCGCACCCAGCTGCAGAGTTGAGCTTCGCACCCAACTTAAGATCTTACAATCCCAAAAGGCTCTACACTCAACACTTCTCTCTCACACAATAGTCCTCACTCGATCACACAAAGATGATAATAACAACAATAACAACCCATCATAGGTCCTTTATACCTATATTTATACATTACAATCACTCACCGATAGCCTTAGGCCGAAACCTAGGTGTCAAAACCCTAGATACCAAAACCCTAGGTGTCTAAAACCTTAGGTCAACTTGACCCATGTTTTTAGGGCTTCACCAGCCTATCTTTCATTCCTTCTCGAACAGTCCTCCAAAGCATCCAATGGTGGCTTTTTACTCTTATTGAGTTTTCCACGATCCATCTTTCTTGTTGATCTGTCATCCTCGATCTCCTCATCCAACGACTTGCTTCCTTTTACTTTGCTCCATATTTTCTACTCTTTTTCTCACTTCGACCCAGTAACAGTCACTGTGTCTTCCACATAGTTCACATTTTATCTTTTTTGCCTTAACCTTTGCTTACTTCCATCACCAAGGGCCAACAGGCCCCCAACACTCACCTATGACTCATCCCGAGGCACTCCAGATCTGATCTTTCAGTTTTACTTCAACTTCATACTACACAGTGCAGCCTTTGCTTTCTGCTCTATGCCTCCTCTCCTTCCTTGTGCATACTATATTTTCTGTGTCTGGTACCCAGTTTCAACTGCACCTAGTACCTATAACCTTAGCCTCACGCTTTTATCATGAGCTACGAGGTAGCTGGTTGTCATAATAGAACTTCAGTTAGCACCCATTCACCAAACCTTCCTTCCATTCTCCATTCAAAGTATTCAACTGTGTAGCTCCTCCTTCTGTAACATAGGCAACCTCATAAGGCCCAAGCCAATGCGTTCTAAAATTTCCTAAATGCTTCATGAATTTAATGTCATATACCAATACCATATCACCTTGCTTAAATGCCTTATTCTTAATGTTTATGTCATGGTAGGCCTTCTCTCTTTCTTTCTATACATGTTGATGAAATCCTACAACAAATTTGTCTTCCTCCAGTTCGACCAACTGTGCAAGCCTCTCTCGAACAACGCCAGTGTCATCCATATCTATAAAGGCAACAATTCCTAAGCTTGGTACCAAGTATTCCATGGGGACAACGGATTCAAGGCCATACACCAATTTAAATGGGGTCTGCATTGTTAGCTTATTGCAAGTGGTTCTATAGGCCCATAATATTGTTGGTAGTAAGCGGAGTCTCCTTTTACGTTTTTTCAGACTCTCTAAATATGAAAAACCACCGAGCTTACCTTCTCTGGGCTCGTTAAAATTACATCGAAGGATGCTACCATTGAGTGTATTATTAATCGTGTTTGCATACCTATGTCTTTGGCCTAATTTTGGCTCCATGTTGCTCTCAATTAAACCATCTGAAGCATGCCTTATACACAAGCCCTATAGCACTTTGCCTCTGCATCTTGACACCTTTGGCCCCTAGAGGATTTTTTTCAAGTGTCCTTTTCCTACATATGTCCCTTTTCCCTGAGAATCCATGTGTTATGTGTGCTTGGAACTAGTATGTTCGTGACACTCAATCCTCCTTTGTAACATAGAATTCTTTTATTATTTTTCAATCTTTCCAAAATTATTGAAAAAGACAAAAAAAATCAAATATACCCCAAAAAGAGGAAGGGAAAAGTATTTTATTTTTATTGGCAACACAATGAGTCGCCCTTGTACAAAGCACATTATTTCATTTGTTCATCAATCCCTGGGATTTAATATGACCTTAGGAAGTTATTCTCGCTACATAGAGTTGTGTCCTCCTCCATTTGGTTATTCTTCCAAACATATGGAGAGTTTGTGGTGCCTCCTGCATCATGAACTTATGTCAAAATATCATGTTACCTGAGTCTCATCTTTTGTCATGATATTTTCCAAGGGAAGTTATTACCAAGATTGAGTCGGCCCCCTCTGCAGATTGTCTCTTACTCTCATGCTCGGTCATCCCAAAATCCCAATAAATTCTTTGTTCAAAATCCATCAAGCCCTCAACTTGATCATCAAAATCCTCTAGTCCATTCTTGACAAGCCGTTGAAGACCTCTGGGTAGTGAATTTGTACACTCATATTACACTCCTACCCAATTTTTGAATATTTTGAAGTTGTTGCTCAAGCTCTGGAGGCCTCATCTCTAGCCATCAGGCCTTATCCGCTTCTTGGAGATGGATACTATGCATGTATATCTTTTTGATTTCAAGATGTAGATCCGCTGTGTATTGCTCATGGCTACACTTTATATAGTTATATGACATGGATCTACAGTGTATTTGATTGGTAGACATGATTTTATTTCATTCTAAACATGGGTATGCCCGACTCGGTGAGACAATTGTTATTTTGCAGATGGCACCTCCCGAAATCTGGTCCCTGGGCTCACTTGTTTGGTACGTTGGTGAAGATTGATAATTTATTTCGTCCATCAGATGCTCTTCTGACCTCACACATTAGGGGGCATCTGTTATAACCCTAAATTGCACCAGACATGCTTATTTGGCATCAGGCCATCTCATTTGACTTCTTTTCCAAACCACTACTGAAAAAATTCTTAGAAAAACACTCTTTTTGAAGGCATACGTGCCCTGCTCCACTACTGCACGCGTGTGTATGCTAGCTGACCCACTATAGCCCGCGTATACCTAAAAAACACGAAAAATGGAAAGTTGCAGACGGAACACATAGTTTTGGGTAATTTAACTAAACTGACTGAGCGTCCATAGTCGGTCACTCAACCAAATACCTATCCCTTTCTAGCCTATAAAAGAAGGGGTAGGGGTCTCATTTGAAAGGAGGAAAATCATAGCAAAGAAACTATACCCGATTTAGTATTCCCCTTGCCCCAACATTTTGAACTATTATGTGAAGAGAAGCATATACAGAAGCAATTGGAGCACAGTTGAAGAGGAGCCCAGGACCAGATTCGAGGACCAGTGGTCGATCTCACCATTGTAAGGTTACTTTTTGTGAGATTAATAAAAGAATTATTTTCCCATCCTGCCATATGAGACTGTCAATATTTAAATTTGATTATATTTTGATAGAATCTCTAACCCATTAGTTTATAGGTTATATGCATGTGGAGTTCTTTGTTTGTCTTTTGTGAATGCAGGTCAGCATTGGGAGGAGAGTTGTAGTCAAGGAGCGACCAAGCATTAAAGGGATCAACATCAAACACATAAACTAAGGTACAGTAACTGGATCTCTTTAACCTTGAATTTGCATATGAATAATGGGGTTTATGATTGGGATGTTGGTAGAAAGTAGGAGACTTTAGGTCATTTTTGCATGCATGATAAAACCTTTAATGTTAGTCTGTAGGAGGGATTTACCACCCACAACATATGTCCAATAAATGGTAGCTCAACTCCTGGTCCTTCCACATCTCTCTGGCCTTTTGTTTCTACGATGTTCACCTTCCTAGGATCAACGTCTTCATCAGCATTGATGTTGTAGCAGCCTTGCAATTTCTGGAGAGGTGCAGTCCATCCATCCTCTTCTTGCTCCAAAGGGAGGCTAAGTGCCTACTCAAATGTTTTATGTCTTACAGTCTGTAATGCTTGATCTACTATAGGATATTGGCTTTCAAATAAAAAGGTGGTGACAAAGTTCTGAGTCATACCTTCCCAATCTGTAGTGATGAGGTGCAATTCTTCTTGAAGGTACTAGTTGATAGGGATAGTGTCCAATGTGTTTATGAATTTATGCACCCACCTCTCTTGAGGAATGTCTCTCTAGGCTTCCTCGCAACTTCGCACATGGTCCTTTGGGCAACTTCGACCTATGTACCTAACTTTGCAACTTTCTACTTGTGCTAAGAACCGCGTGGTCATGAGCGTATGACATTGTACCCATTCTGTAATTTTGTTTTTATGCATCCCCCACCATATTGCTGGCGTGTATTTAAAGGCCTCATCCATTTCCAACAAGCATTGTTGTGTTGGTACACTTTCTTCAAAGTCCGATAAGAAGGTTTCTAATTGATTCAGACCATCAAAGGTGGGTAAGTTACTTACTGTTGTGTCCATCCAGCGTACTTCCCTAGTTAATCTAGCACATATCCTTGTAGATGGTTCATACATTTTGTTCTTCCAGTTCTCCAGTGATTCTTCTGAGTCTGATGAACATGCGTTGTCACTTCACCAGATCAAATTTCCATCTGTTGTAGGATTAATGTAATCTTGTTGTCTAGCTGTTAATTTGTATATGTTTTCCAGTTCGTATGCGCGGTCTTCTTCTCTGATGGGCTCAGTGTATCACAGACCTTCACTGGGATATAACAATGCGATGACCCTAAGGCCATCTCCTTAAAACATCATTCATCTTTTCTTTAAATCGACCACAGTGGAGTTATTGAAAGCCCAGTCAATTCCTAACAGCACATGATAAGGACAGCTATCATCAACTATCTCAATTACCTCAATGTCGGCAAATGTCCTTACTTTGTCGATGTCCATAGGGACATGTTCCAATAGGCCAAAGGGGATTATTGTCTGTTGATTATCCATCCTAAGCCTGGTAGGGGAATAGATCAACATAGTTTTTCCCATCAATGCCCAGGTTTTCTTCATCATGACATTGACCTTTGACCCTAAGTCAAGGACCACATAGTTTATATCATATTCTCCAATATGATCATTCAGGTGTAGTTCCTTGTTTTTCCTTCTCTTATTGGATAGTTGATGTACTTATTTATTGAGTAAAGGGTCTACCCTTCCTATATCATACTGTCTGACCAAATTTTGTAGTTCTTGTATATCTTTCTACTCTTTAATCAGCTCTATAAATGTATACAAGAAGCTATCAAGTTTACTTTCCTCTTTTCCATCTCCGAGTTAAGTAGATTGATCAAATGCTAGAGGCATTCCACATTCTCTTACTTTTGGTCATGTCTTTGATGAAGAACCTTGGTCTCCCCTGAATTCTCTTCTTGCCTCCTCGAACATTTGTTTTTCTTTCTTTGCATCAAAAGTTTGTGTCTTCTCTGCAGATTTCCTGATTCCTAATTCTTTTGTAGTCTTTCCTTGGGTCATTCTATCTTCTCCTGTAATAGTGCCTCCTCGAGTGATAAAATCGACTCTAGGGTCTTCTCTGTGAGTTTTTTCTTTGATCAATTGTATCTGTGGGTTTTGTTGAGGTCCTCGTTTCTCTTGAAGTTTAGCCAACAATGTTGGACATTCCTCGATGATATGCTCGAAAGAGTTGCAATAGCTGCAAGTGGTACAAGGGTTCTGACAGTCCCTTGCCCAGTGTCCAGGTTGTGTGCAGTTATAATATATTATCTATCCTCGACCTCGACCCATACCTCCTCCTCTTTCTCTTCCTCAAAATCCACCCCAAGGGTTGAAGTTTCCTCTCCCAGGGGAGTTATATTACGTAGTTTTTCCTTCTTGTTGTAATTCACCTTGAATATTGTATATATCCCTTGAACTTTCATGCATGAGATCTTAAGCCCTACAATCCATATCATCATGTCCCACAGACTTATAGAATGTGCAATACAAATTTGTGGGTGTCTGAACATATTTTTGCATGTAGTAGCAGTCACCAGGGCAATGTATGTTTCTACATACCTCACACCAGGGTAGGGTAACTTGTTTCAAGGGGCTCAGAGCTCCAGAATCCAAGCATTCATGGAATAGGGGACAATGTTCCTTGTCATGGCCTAATGACCTGCATCTGACACACTAGATGTCTTCTCTTTTATCTTTTCCCTTGTTTTTCTTCATATCTTCGACCTACAAAGACAAACTAGTTAGTTGACTCAAGATTTGACTCATACCTGAGATGGATTCTCCCATAGGGGATGATTCTAGCTTCATGGCGATCTCCAGTGCCTCATCCTATGAAGAAATCTTCTGTTGCATCAGAGGAACTCTTATGTGTGGTAAGAGGGAAGAAATCAACCATTCCTTGTTCTGCTCATCTAGGATTTGAAAACTCAGGTGGCTTGTCAAGGTCTTGAATCTCTGATCAAACTCCCATACCGATTCAAATATTCTCTACTTAATTTCTTTTAGTTCTGTAATGCACTTTGATTCTAACTTAGGTTTCTTGAATTCAACAATTAGCGAATTCTTAATGGCACTCAACAGTTTAGGTGTAGCTCCTTGGACAGATTTCATATACCAGCTCAGTGCGCGATCTCTTAGGGTAGTATTGAAATGAGCTCGTTTGACAGCTTCATCGGTGATATTCTTAATGCTCCACGTACCTTCACAGAGAAACCAGTGTTGTTCAAGGTCTTTAGATCCATCTCCTCTAAAGGTGGGTAACCTCATCTCATCTGCCATAGATTTCCCTAGGTTTCTGGACTGAGTATGTGGCGGACTACTAGTGACAGTGTGTTGAGTGCTCTAGTGACTATGATTACTCTGATTGCTTAATGTTGTTGAAACAACAATAGGATTAATAGTACTTACTTTGACATTCAGCACAATTCCTGAATCTTCTGGTTCTTCTTGGCGAGGCTCTACAACTTTCCATTCCTCTAAATTCTCCTCATCTATTAGATCTACCTCTTCTCCACTGTAGAAACCCTAATCCTCGTAGTTTTTCTTAAACAGGTTCATGAGAGGAACTTCTCTGAACACTCTCCCACTGCACATATGTCCAGCCTCTGTGTTGCTATCGTTGTCTGAATTATTGAACATTAGCCTTTTCGGATCTGTCTAACTACTGTATCTTCAAGATGTTCTTCTCATGCAATATTGTCTTGATCCTCATCTTCAGAAAATGTAAAACTTTTCCTCTCGGTACATTGAAGAAATATCTCTCGGCTGTGAGATCGGAAGAGCGTCGTGTAGGGAAAGAGTGTAGATCTCGGTGGTCG
>CBVK0101856597.1:0-13113 GCA_900067695.1 Picea abies | reverse complement strand
ATGAAGAAAATCAACCACTTTTGATGACCTTGTTGTTGTCTCTTGTTGCTATAGCATCAATCCTCCATACAGTCTTGCACTAATTCTCCAATCAATCTCTTGCTAGTTTGCTTCTTATTCTTCTTAACCCTTTCCATGAGCAATCTCCTCAATATATAGGAGAAGATAGATTAGTTACTTGGATAGGAAATGATCCCAAGATATCTGGAATGCCAGCACTTGAATAACCATTCGAAGCCAACTCATGTTTCTAGAAGATTCCCTTCTAGAAGGTTCGAGATTTTATCTTTTTCCTTCCTTTGGAACATGTTCGCACCCTGTCAGTTAGTTACAGTGCGAACCCTTCGCACCCTAGCTTAATGCAGCCTGCGAGAATCAAGCATTCTCACAGGAAGATATATAGGTAGCCTGCGAACATCCTTTAAAAGCATGATTTCTGGAAGAAGACAAATGTAACTTTTCTTAGGAAAGTGTTCTTAGTAAAGAGCTTGATTTTCCATCATCATAACATCATCATGACATCATCACGATGACCAAAATTGTGGATAACAAAAAGGGTGAATGGGAGGAAAAAATATTTGACGGGGAGTTCGTTTGGAGATCAAGTAGAAAGTGGTCGAGAAATTTGACTCATGTGGAGATTGATATACCAGATCCAATGTACTGAAGATGCTTATTGGGGAATGGGTTGGTATAATTTAATGTGTACTTGTGGCATGTGTGAACTTCCCAGATTGGATTACTTTCCCTTTCAATGGATTGAATCACCTGAAAAACTCTTCAAAAACCTGCATGAATTATTAGATCGAATCCAAACCATGTATCTATGTTAGAGCATGAGTTTGTTTTGGAAATTGGGAAACGTGATCAAACTTTCAATCTATTTAATACACCTACTTGACTGATGTGAATTTTTTTTTCTCAAAAGGTAAATTATTCATACTATGATAAATGATACCTATTGTACAACCCACACTAAATATACTCTACCTATATTCAAAACTTATACCATAAGTTTAAATGATGGGGGACCCCTACGGTCCATAGTAAACCTTAACCTACTACCATTAATGAGTCCTTGAGTGGATGACCTTGTATGATTTCTACCTTGGTGGCACCTGCTTCATTGATGTAGACTAGTCAGAAAGGACCCAACTTGTGCATGTGGATCTTACTTGGATACTGTAAATATTTGTTGTTGTATAATACCAAATAGACATGCTGGAGAATGTTTTTGCATATTTTATAGTCATTCCATGTCTTATGTCTTTATTTTTCAGCCACTTTCAACTAAAACCCACCAGCATTCGGTCTTCCTCTAGTTCCATTATCTCATCTAACCTGTGCTCAAGATATTGATCATAGATCATCTAGGTGGCTAGGGTGACCTGAAGGCTAGGAATAAAACATGTTAGTGGCATGACTGCTTCTTTTCCATAGACAATTCTAAATGGTGTGTGTTTTTTTATCCTTTTTCATGTTGTTCCAAATACCGATAGTATTTTTGGGATGTGTTTATCCCAATCATTGCACTACACATTGAAAAAATTTGTTAAGCCATGTTCTAAAATTTTATTAAAATATTCCACTGACATACCATTGGCTTGAGGGTGATAAAGAGTGCTCTTTTGATGATGGATCATGAACTCCTTAGTGAGTTCTTGAATATTTCATTCAAAAAATGTGACCCCTAGTCACTCATCATCACCCTTGGACATATGAATCTGGAGATGACATTCTAAAAAATGAACCATGTCATTATCTTTGTTCTACAATCTTTGATTAGAACTACTCTATCCCATCTCATGAGGTATTCAGTTGCGGTAATTATGTAGTGATCCCCTGTGCAATGCACAGGAGGATTTATGGGTTCAACAAAATCTATTTCTCATTTGTCAAAGGGCTCAACTTGAGTCATAGGGAACAGTGGAAGCTCATCCCTATCGCATGGATTTCCAACACATTGAAATACATCGTATCATTTACAATAGTCTTTAGAATTTGTTATAACTAAAGGTTACACTTTGACTGATAAAGTGAAAGCTCAGTACCCATCAATAGTTTTATGAGGTAAGTCTTAAAATGTGGTGTCCAATGGATAAAACTCAATCCAACAATGTGAAAACACAAGAAATTCTAGATAAAATGCATCTGCAAAAAAGTTCGTGTCTAACTTAGATCAAGGTTTTAAGGATTAATGTGGATATAAATGATAATTTAGTGATAAAAATGTAGCAATCCTACCACGAGCATTAGGATATACCAGTAGACAAAGAGAGGAAAAACTTTCGATACAAGAACTTCTTAAATCAAAGATAAAACTCTGAAAATTTTTATAACAACATCACAATGAAACCTCCATTGCAATACAACTACAAAACACCATTTGAATCATTTAATGACAGTAAAATTTTAGAGTGAGAGAGAAACAATATGGCAAGAGAGAAAACTAACTTCCATTAAACAAAAATCATCAAGTCTGATACATCAAACCAAAGTAGTCTCTATTATATTAATATCATCAAAAAGAGTTTTTTACATCAACCATTTGAACCTACACAATGAGTTCTAATACCTCTTTTATAGCCTAGATAGGGAATAATATCATACAATGCAATTTCCATCCTCTAGTATAGGATTCTCCCATCCAAAATTGATGAAATTACACATGTACAAACTGGAAATAACAAACTGCTACAAAAAAGGCTAATGTCAGCAAAATATCCTAACACCTTAATATTGCATGATGAGATGTCCTTTGAGCACATTCCTCTTCTTTCCAGGTATCCTCCAGCTTTAAAATGACCTCCAAAAAGTTGTACCATGCTCCCCTAGCCATCTGACAATCGTTGATCTTCTTGAAACCATCAAAATAGGAGTTCACAATATATCCCGCAATGCTAACTGTATCATTCAGTTCGTAGTGAAGTTTGAAACGCTTGACTGTAGAAACCAAATCACAGCACCAGGCACTGCAAACTTTCCTGTAGCTACCGAATTACTCTAGTAAACCCCCAAAACACCCAAAAAACCTTCTTCAGAGTTATGGATTCCTGTAGAAATTTCATATTTTGGTGTATGAGTGAAAAAATCAGTCATAGGCATCATACTTCCTCAAAATTTTCAAAAATGAAAGGAACAAACATTTCCAAAACTAATATTTCTTAAGGTATTTCATCCATTACTTTCTAAGCCCGGAACTCCTCCTTGTGGTAGCTTGGGTCAACATATTCAATATTATTTGGGCTAGTTATTCCCTAAAAGGTTGTAGCTCCAGTTTAAGTCTTCTGATCTGAGCTTGTAAATCCCTTTTTTTCCTGTATAAATTCTTAAGTTTCCTATGGAGGGGCATAAATATCTTTACTACAAACTTGGACTTATCAACAGTTTCCAGATACATGTCCATAAGGTCACTTAACGTTTTCCTTTCAACCAACCCTTCTCCTTTAAAATTAGAAATTTCATTTCTAGCCTCTTTAACTTGTTTGTTCAACCTTTTGAAGGTAGGGTTTTCTAGAGGAGTGGTTATTGTTACACCTCAAAATTACTCACTTTGATAGTGTCACAAGTGTCATCATTACAAGTGTCGCAAGTGTCGCATCTTGACGCAAGTGTTATAAGTGTTGCTAACATCATACTACCTTCTTGCCTATGTCATGCCTCCAACAACATGACAGGGACACTTACGACACCTCAAAGACTAGTTTTGAAGAGGAGGAATCAATCTACTAGAAGTACAAGTTTCTTGCCATTGAAAGAACCACTAAAAATAAGTTTCAGAGGGGAGTTCTCCCCTATACACTGTCAGGAAGCGCTAGCACTCCATGTCCTTCTTTGGGGAGTGCTATAACACTCTGATGTCTCTTTTGAGGAGCGCTACCACTGTCGGGAGCATTGGCGCCTACTATCCTTCTTTTGGGTAGCGCTATAATTCTCTGATGCCCCTTTTGGAGGAGCGCTACCTTTTCTAAGCGAAATTTGGTTTGTTAAGAAGAATGAGGGAAATATCCCCTCAATATCTAAAGGTGGTTGGTTTCGAATCCTCGGTCAATCCATGATCTTAGGGAAGATCCATAACTGAAGGAGGAAAATCCTCAACTTACCCCAAAGATATCTCAAGTGGTTGGGCCTCTCCAAGCCTATATAAGTAGGCCTTCTCATGGTGAAAGGGGATGGAAAGAATTGTGAAGCATCTAACTTATGATCCCATGAAGAAGATGTCATTTGGAGCATCAACATTTTGTGTGTGGACTGTTTCTTCGAACAAGGAGGGCTTGACGAAGTTGTTGCACTCACATCTATGGTTGTAAGTATTCTTTGTTGTTTTTCTCTTTAATACAATCAATGCTTGGCCTATTTCTTTCGACCTTGTATTCATTCCGTATAAGTTTGTCTATAGTAGATGGATCTATGTTTCATCTAATCTCAATAGAGTAGGAAGTTTTTTTTACTTTTGTTTGTCTTGCAGGACTTGACAAGGAGCTCAAGATCGAGGCTCATCCTGGAACTAGTGGGGAAAAATGACGTTCATAAGGTATGTACCTTCTTCCTTCTCTTTCATTCATCATCTTGTTTATATACAAAACGAAGTCAATGTCCATGTTAAGGACTTTCTATCTTAGAGTTAAAGGTCTATCTCTCAAGAGGGAATCTACCTGTCTGTAGAGATATTTTCCTACAACAGTTATGTCTATAACCTCAATGTGATTTTCAACATATTCAACTTTACCTTTACCTTTTCTATTAATTGGATCTTCCACTATGTCTTCCTTCTCAACACTTTCTTTCTTTGTTGATGACCTAGTAAAAGTACTCCTAACTCTAGCTTCAATTGCAACATAGGGTGAGGGGAAAAGTAATATCCTTCATTTTGTGCCTGTGGCTCTGGTTGATGGAACTTCTGTTGATTCTGGAGCTAGTTTGGGTGAAGCCTCCCTTTGTGGAGAGTAATGAGATCCCCCTTATTCTTCATGTTCTTTTTTTGCTTCATCATTTTTTACAATGCCTTTTCTATTCCTCTTCCTGCTGGTCTCAGTGTGTATAGTACTATCAGCCTAAAGAGGGATTTTTACTTTGGATTGTGGGGTAGGAGCAACATTCAATTGAAAGTGTGCATAGGAAATGAACTTCTTACAGTAAATTTTTGTCTTCCTTAAATCCTCCATCACAAGAATTTTGATCAACTCTGAGTGAAAAACACTTGTGTCAACTGCCTTGGAGTTAGCCTGGACTCTGTCAAGCATTTTTCCAATGCTTCTAAACAAATAGAAAGGAAGATTCATTAGATCTTTCCCTGTGAAGTGTAGCAAAAGTAAAATGTGGTACTGATAAATCATAGTGAACCTTCCCTTAGAGGTAAAATATCTTTGGATTACCCTTAGAATCTTATCAAATCCTTCAATCATGTGGCTCCTGGGCACTCCCTTTGATATATTATCTCCTTGACATTCTGGTTTAAGGAATTCTTTGGAGAAGGATGCATTTAGGTTAGTGGCCTTAAACCACCTTTCACCGGTATTTTGTATCTTAGTATTTGTTCATATGGTTTCTTTATATACCTCAAGTTCCAGTGTCCCAACTTTGTATATGGTTCCATCAAAATTCAAAGAAAATTTTCTAGCCACCTTTGGGTGCCCCCTCTGCATCTTTTGGAAAAAATTAAAACATCCCACTCTTTGGAAGACTTCCCTAATCATGGGTTCAAAAAAAAACAAATGCATGTCACGGGGTTTATTCCTCACAATAACCCCTCCCTTGTGAGCCTTCTTCTATTGTGGAGTATCCATTGATGTCACAGAAAGAAAAATTAACCACCAATTTGAGTGATGCAAGAGGCAAAACAAAAAAATAGAGGAATTATGGTTTTGATGGATAATATCTTTCAAAGGTTGATTTTTTCTAATATTTTAGTGTTATTCATCCTATTTGACCTCTAGGATTAAGAAAGGAGAGTTTATAGTCAAGGAGATGAATGAATACTACACAAGAAAAACAAGATACAAGGAAACAACTTTGTTGTAAAAATATTCTGTCCAAAACCTCACTATTATCTTAAAAAAATTATCATAACTTTACCAACAAAAGTATTTTCAATTTAAAAAAGATAGACCTAAATATTAAATGGATATATTGATGCAAAATAGCTCATAAAAGGTCTGATACAGGTGATTGAAAGTGCCAGGTCACTGAATGGAGTTTGCAGTGCCAGAATAGGGGATTCGTAGCAGAGTTCGTAGCATAAGAAAAAATGGCAAAATATGGGATAGGCAAGGTGGCCTAACAACAAGGTTGTTTAAGATTTGGTAAAAAGAGGCTAAGATATCTGCAATTGGTTGAGATTCTTGATAATAAGGGTAAGTAGGATAGTTGGCAGTGCAGATCACTAGTTCGTAGTGCCTAGGAGAATAATTGATAAACACAACCTTTATTGTCCTTCAACGGAGATAAAAATACCCATGGAGTACCTGGAGGCTGAGACTTGAAAATTGATATGCTTGATCCTGAATGAAATCGTCTGCAAATGGTATAACCTCCAACTCACTTTTGGAAGCTAGTTCACAACAATTTATGTAGCGCATTGTTGACGAGTGAAATTGACTGACCACCAGCTGGAAGAACAAGTCTGGTCCAGGGTTGTGTAAGTAACCCAAGTCGTTTGGTGTAACTTGTTCTGACGGGTTTAATGGCTCCATTGACCAATCTAAATTCATAAAATAAAGAGAAAGGGATAACTAACTAATGTTAAAAAAACTATAATATATATACATACTCTAATATAACTATTGTAAATGTGTTTACGTAGAAAAAGAAAACATAAAAATCTCACTTATGATCAACATTTACATATTTGCAAGTTTTACTAGAAACTTACAAAATTAAGGTGAAAACAATTTCTTTTGAGAAGCAGATAAAGAAAGCACATTTAAATACTTTTTTTTTTCTTTCTATAAATCTAATGAAAATTGAATTAATTAAACTATGAAACACAAATGTACAGATAGTCAAAGTCGGTCTACACTTTTTGGTTCCGCTAATATATAAACAACAGAAATTGGAAACAAAGCAGTTAACCTGATATTAGTTTGTCTGATGTGTCCATGCCTCTGTATGAATCAACAACATTCAGTTGCCACACCTACGAGATAAATCTGAAATAGACTTATACTGAAACTGTTTTGAATAAATTCACTGAATGTATTGGCAGCCAAGATATTAGAAACAAAATAGGGAACACACATTAATTCCATGATCTTATGATCGTAAATAATTACAATAAGATAATTCTACGTGTAATGCATTTGCTTCATTGTTCAACTTAAACATCAAATAGAAATTATGATATTCAAATTGAAAAGATGATCACAGTCTGAATATCTAAAACAACAAATTATGAACGATTATTTGTAACGTGAATATCTTGAAACATAACATATCATTGAGTCTAAATCTACAAGACATATTAATGCATCAGGATTAAATAAAACGAAACATTAATGAAACACCATTAACAAAGGACTAAAGCCAAAATGTTGTACGTTGTTTCATTATGTCTTGGGATATCATTCATCCATCTTTGATTCTAGGCCAAGATGCCTTTCATTTACAAAATAGAGAGTATTTGAAGAGTTTTTTGAATTCTAAACTTCCTATCTCCTAATATAGGATCAGATCTCATAAGATCAAAACATTACAAATATGGAGGGCCTACAACCACTCATGATCAAACTAAATCTTCAAAAATTTATGAAAGTTTTTTCCTATTTACAAAATAAAAAAAAGGAGATACTAATCAACTAGATCGAACAAGTTCCATCCCATAAGATCAGCATCAGATATACCATGTCCTGAAAAATGAAATAGGAACCAGTTAGACAATTTATTAACAAATAATTACTAAATTTTATATAAAAATGACTTGGCTACAGAATCATGAGATTATGTAGCCAGTCTTATATTGGTAAAAGAAATCTAAATTTAACCAATTTGATTTAAAAAATAACATGATTGTAATAAGAGGGAAAAAACCATTTTACAATTTAACCAATAACTAAACATGGATCAAGATATCTTGGAATTTATTATGGCCTTTACACTATCTGCATTCTTTATCACAATGTTGCCTGTCATTTTAAGAAGCTTCACTTGTCTCTGTTCATTTTCTCTAAGGTCATGAATTTATTTTACAATTAATTCATTGTGGTTTGTGAGCACTTTAATTCTTGCTTGTAAAATGGGGATATCACTATAGTACTGTTCAATCCAATGCAAGCACACCTCGCAATGCACAGAAGGAGTGATCTGTCGAGGGAGTGTATAGTTGGGTGTAAGAATATCAACATTACCTATTTCAAGCCCATGACCAATCTTAATACTAGTAAATCCCTTGCTACCCTCGAGGCATGGTGGAAGGTTGTTAACAAAGTTGTGCGGCTGATTAGGATCTGATTTATGACAATCTGGATCTTCTTCTGTAAGAAACTTTTCAATTTCGGGATCTGAGACCTCATTGATATCGATTAGGTCAATCGAGCTCAAATGAGGCTTAGATCGATTTCTCAAACGTCTCGAGATTATCCGACCAACCCTTTTATTTTGAAACCCTAACGCTGCATGCTTCTGTTTTAATTGTTTCTGAGGTTTTTTGCTATCAGTTTTTACAACGGCTTTAAGGAAAACAAGTAATTCATGCACAAGGGTTTCATTTGACTCAAAACCAACATCATACTTCCCATGTAAAAATGATCGGGTAATGCCTCGTCACAAGGATTCTCCTTCATAAATCATGGCCTTTTACTTCAACCATCAAATGGTTTCCTTATCAGTGGTCCACCCAAAACAGTGGTTTCTATAGGAGAGACAGTTGCAAAGCCATTTTGAGCTAAGAACCCATCCCAATCATCACCTAGGATTGTCAAACAATGAACCAAAAGAATTTTAATTAAACCATGGTGAAAGAGACTAGCCTCAAAGCTCTATTTTTTATACCTCTTTGACATCTAGTACAGACTCCTCAGCAAATAAAATGGCAAATTCAAAATAAAACCTATAAAGTGCATAAGAAACTGCACATGATAAAGACAAACTAGGCCTTAACGACCCTCACAAGTAATAAATTGTTTAATAATTGATAAGAGACCATGCCATCTAACCTTAAGTAGGGAAACAAGAATACCTTTCTCACAACACTCAAACTTTCTAGAGGTCACGAAGAGGCCCCAGGGTACTTCTTCGATCTTCAAATTCTTGAACCACTTCTGACCGGTGAGAGGGAGCCCTGTGGCTTCACTCAAAAACTCTTCAGTCACCTCCAATTGAATATCTCCAACCTTCACTCTACATCCATAAAAAATTTGTTCTAATTACTTACCCATGTGAAGGTTATACCCTTCAAACCTCTTAATGAAAGTATCCCAACCCTGGCCTTTCAAATCCTTGACCACATCATCATGAGACAGCAATGCTTGAGAGCCATTTCTCTCTATTCAGACAATAGGAGCCATTAAGAGTATGACCAGACTGTAACAGGGGTGACTCAAGCTAGTTGTGGGTTTATATGGCAGGAGTAAAAGGAACAAGTCTGAGCGGATCAAATGGAAACAAAACAAGCAAAATCCATGTGCTATCATAGTATAAACATGAAGGTTTTGGCTATGGAGTTTGAACACGCCTGGTAATGAACACCTCGAGTATAGAGCATAACTCAAACCCTTTAAATCATAATGAAAATCGTGTCATTTCATTCTGCCAGCCACAGATCAGGTACAAGACACGATGATTGTGCATTAATTCGCATGTCTTGGCATGACTATAGTCAATTTGCAAAGGGTTCAAAATAAATATGTTTACAATTTGAATGCGAATCAACATTTGGTATTATATCGACATTCAAAAAACTCAAAAGGAAAATCATTCAAGTATGAATTATGAAGGAGATGTAAGAACAATGATCTTTTAGAAACATGCTTTGAATAGGGATATAATACAAAACCAAGTTCCCATGTTTGATTCATGCTTTTAGTCATGAATCAAACATGGAACAAAACAAAAACAAAAAAATACAATTATTCACCATCTATTGTAATCCAATAATAATCCCCAAATGATAATATTTACAGGATGAGGTGAAGGTAGCTACAGGAAGTGTCATTTGTCATTCAAATAGAAAAAACATGTAGGGATACCAACAGTGGCGACTTACAGGGAGAAACAGTTATCTCTGTATTACCAGAGAATTCATGTTAGGATGGATCATAATGTTTTAAGAATTTAAAGAACAGTCAGTGGAGATTCCAGTATCCCAATCAAATTTCAGAAACATCACCCAGTCTATTATCAGATGTCTTTCTATCCAAATGCTATCTGGTCACAAGTTTTAATTACGAGAGAAACAATATTTAAGCTAATAACTCCAATGTTGTTGGCAGGGTCGTTGCTGCTAGCAGGCATCCATATCCTCAGCAGGGATGTTAATTAACCTACTCTGATGCCTCTACCCTGTCCAAGCATTGTTAGTTCAAAAATCAAGGGCATTTCATGATTAATATAAAATTTTATACCTAATAATTTTCTTGAACCTGACATTGCTTCGCTACTAGCAGGCCTGTTCAGTACCCCGATGAAGTTGTCTTGGCATCATGCATGAATTTACCCACTGCCTTTAGACCTATTCAGTATCCCAGTGGGTTTACAAACACTTCCACAACTCTCTAGAAGTTATTTACAATTTTTATGATTGTCAGGAGAGAGGGGTGATGCTGAAAATTCCAAATTCCGTAACACTTGATATTTTCCAACTTAATTTTTCACTTGATGTCCTTCATCATGATTTGAATTTAGTTTTCTGATAAGAATAACTTTGCAGGGGAAGGAAGGCATAATTGAGTTGTTTTCTTTAAAAATATGGACAACGTAAAGAGTTTTAATGATGATCGCATATTCTCATGATTATAAAATGAAACCAAGAACACTAGCCTGAACAGGAAGTTCCTTTTGCCAGTTTGAGTTTCAGCAACTTACAACACTAATACTTTGAGATAACCCTGATTGTTACTTTATGATGATACATTCTGGTTTTCTTTTATGAAATAAAAGGTGACACAGACATGGATTCATTCAGAACACAAAAAAATCAAGCAAAATGAAAAGAACCAAAAACAAAAAATGAAAGAAAAATTAAACAAAGAAAAATATGTACAAAGTAGATCTAGAAACATCATGAAAAATACATTTTGAGAGCTTTCCCATTCAATGGGAAGGTGTCTGGATGTCCCTCCAAATTGTGTAGAGAAAAATATCCGGGACCTAATTTTTCAGCAATTACGAAAGGTCCCAACCACAAGTTTTGGAACTTGGTGTGTTCCCCTTTTCCCTCATGAGGTTTATCCCATTTGAGAACCAGGTCTCCTACCTCGAAGTTTCTATTAGAAGAAGATTGAATCAAACCATCTTTTCACAATCTACTGATGCTGATCCATCTTCTTCTTTGCTTGCGTTCTTACTTCCTCCAGTTTTAATCTGGCATTGATTCGACTTTCAAGAGGAGGGAAGATCTCTTCTTGGAATTTCTGTGACAATTGCAGAGATGGGAAAAGAACATGAGAAGGTAGGATTGCTTCTCTCCCACAAACAAGAAATAAAGGAGAGTTACCAACAGAATCTTTGGGTGTTACTCTGTCAACCCATAGTGCATTAAACAATGTGTTGTGCCAATTCTTGTGGTTTTTAGAAACTTTTCTCTTAATGATCTTGATCAAATTTTTGTTTGTTGATTCTGCTAGGCCATTTCCTTGGGGGTAGTAGCTGGCATAATATTTCAATTTAATCCCATTTTTCTAAGGTGAATACATTCATATAGAGGTATGAGAAATAATATGTGTTATCAAAGACTAAATATTTGGGAATGTTGAATCTAGTAATGATATTCAATTTAAGGAAAGATACTACCTGATTAGTGTTTACCACTTTCAAAGATGCAGCTTTGAACCATCTGGAAAAATAATCCATTGTTGTAATGATATATTTATGATGTTGTGAAGAAGCGGGGTTAATTGGCCCTATGCCATCGAGACCCCACTGCTGAAAAGGTGAATCCACTGAAACAATTTGCAAAGGGAATGATGCTTTTTTCACTTGTCTAGGAGCCTTTTGGCAGATTATGCATTTACGACATAATGCATGGGCATATTTAAATAATGTGGGACAATAGTACCCATCTATTAACACTTTGTAAGTATTAGTGTCTCCACCGAAGTGTCCACCAGCCTCACCTGCATGAAGTTCAGATATAACTTTTCCTACTTCATCTTTTTCCAAACAACGCATAAGAACACCATCAAAATTCTTTCGAAACAATACATCATTTATTAGCTGGAAAGATGCATATTTTAACCTGAGGGATCTTATGTTTTTAGGATCAATATGATAAGGAGTAGATCGGTGTGTTAAATAAAATTTAATGTCATCATACCAAGAATTAACGACAACCTGTGTATAGCTGACCTGTGTCTCGTTGTGATGATTTACAGTTCAGATGTTAATGACTTTTCTTTTCTTCAACTGAATTAGCCACTAGTTTACATAGGCCCTGACCTCTAACAATTTTGCAGGGGTTGTTTCAAGGTCGTATTCTTGTAACGATGTCATCCAATTTTCCTTTTTTCACCTAGTTCCTTTTGTACCAATAATTTTCTCACAGCCAGGTAAGGAACGATGACTTTAGTTCTAGATTTTAGCAGATATGATCAGAAGTGTTTCACTGCTTTAAAAACGGCATACGCTTGTTGATCTATAGCTGAGTAATTCATTTCAGCCTCTTTGAAAGATAAGCTCATGAAGGAAATGGGTACTTCATTGCCTTCAGTATTTTTCTGTGTTAACAGAGCAGCATAAGATCGGTCGAAGGCAAAGGTGTAAAGGGTGAAATCCCGAGAGAAATCAGGACTCATCAGGGAAGGAGCTTCAATTATTTCTTTTTTGATAGAATCAAAAGATTGACTTTCTTTGGGTCCCTAACTGTAATGAATATCCTTTTTAATTAAATTTTTCAAGGGTCTTACCATTTCTAAAAAACTTGGGATAAATCTTTTGAAAAAATTAAACTGGCCTAAAAAGGAT
>CBVK0101856596.1:0-11022 GCA_900067695.1 Picea abies | reverse complement strand
CGGGATTGATGATCATTCCATCAATAGACACTATGAACCCAAGAATTTTTCCTTTTTCCACCACAAAAACTGACTTCTTAGGGCTGAGAGATATGTTGTACTTGCGAGAGGGTTCTAGAACAGTCCTAAGGTGAGACAAGTGATCTTTATTGTTTTTGGAGAAAATAGTAACGCCGTCAAGATAG
This sequence comes from Picea abies, assembly GCA_900067695.1. Lineage (NCBI taxonomy): Eukaryota > Viridiplantae > Streptophyta > Pinopsida > Pinales > Pinaceae > Picea > Picea abies. The sequence goes on along the minus strand of CBVK0101856596.1, from coordinate 10,837 downwards.
ACCACTACTAATTGGTTTATGAGGCCACAAAAATAAATGTCCATTGCTCTCTAGAAAGTGGCCCCGGCATTTATAAGCCCAAAATACATCTTCCTGTAGGCATAAGTTCCCCATGGGGTACGAAAGGTGGTTTTTAACTGGTCTAAGGGAGACATGAGGACCTAGTTGTATCCCGAAAATCCATCTAATAGAGATAGTATTTCGGAACCAAATACCTGCTAAAGAATTTGTTCCATTGGAGGAACGTGATAGTTGTCTTTATCAGACGCTCGGTTTAAGTTACGAAAATCGACACAGAGTCAAATTTCAACACTTTTATTTCTTACAGGAACTAGATTAGACACTCATTGTGTGTGTCTCACCGGAAAAATGATCTTTGCATTTAGTAATTTATTTAGTTCTTTCTTGACAGTGGGTTCCAATTTCGGGTGCATCTTTCTAAATTTCTTCTTAAATGGATGAGTTTGTGGTTTCATGGGGATAACATGTTGTCTTATATTAGGATCGAATGTTTTCAAATCATCATATGTCCAGGAAAAAAAGTCCTTGAATTCTTTAAACAGTTTTATAAAGGCAGATCATTCTTGCTCAAAGAATCTCATTCCCAAATTGATATTTTGAGGGTTATCTTTAGTCCCTAGATTTATTATTTCATAAGTCAAGGAAGAACTGTCCGTTTTACAATTAACTGACCCTCTAAATTTATCATGCAAATCATAAAAAAATTCTAGACTTACAACGGATTTAGGAATAGAGTTTACCATATAAGACATTGATTCAAGAGATCTAGGATTTGATATTACTATGAAGTTGCAGAGGTTTTCATCATGAGTACCTTCATCGATAATTGCACCTTGGAAAGTGTCCTCCATATGAAAAAAGTTGATGATCTGTTGGTCATCATCGAACACTCTCCAATTGGTGATGTTGTCTAGGATCGATTTCCAGAACAATAATTCAATCTAAAATGCATTCGAAGAGAGACCTTCTGCAGGCAAAAGTTTAGAAGCAACATTAGCCAATAAATCAGCTTCGGAATTACTTAGTCTAGGAATGGAGTTGATGTTAAACATTGAAAAGTTTTGTATCAAACTCCATACCTCAGTTTGATAACTTCTGAGATGTGGTGGAAATCAATGTATGGAGTTTCTTACCTGCCTTACCTCGATTTTTGTATCCCCGTACACCATTAAATTTCTTACGTCCATATCCAAAACTTTCTTAAGCCCTTGTAGGAGTGCTTCATATTCGGAAATGATATTAGTGCATTCAAACTCTAATCGACAGGAAATGAAAGTCTTATTACCTGAGAGGTCGATGAGTACACATCTTGCACCGACTCCTTCTTTGTATTTGGATCCGTCAAAGTACAACCACCAAATTTGAGCTTCGTCAACAATGTTTGACACACTTGGCAGAGTTGATGACTAAGTGCAGGTCATAAGTTCTGATTTTTGCCCGCGATCTATGAAGGGGGAAATTTCAGTCATGAAGTTACCGAAAAAAGTGTTCATTCCCTACATTTCGAATGAATTAGTGGATGCATTAAAAGGTTCATTCGTATCATTCAGATCCATCACGGTATGCTTGAGATAGTGCTCGCGGTTTATTTTGATTTTATTTGGCTGTCCATTTTCCAGCAACCACAAATGAGCCCAGTCTATGACAAAGTAACCATGCAGCTGCTCGAACAAGTCCCTGCTTAAAAATAAACCATAGACTTCTGGGATGTCAACAACAGTGATGTCAATAATTTGGTGAACCTTAGGATTAGAAGATAACCTAACCATAACATTCTTAAGTTCAATGATTACCTTAACGTTCATCCGATCGAGTTGAATGATTTTGAGACTAGAAAGTTGAACTTCTGCATTAATTTTTTGCCACACAGATAAAGGCATCACATTTGATGATGTGTCGGAATCCACCATGCAATTATGTACATTTCTATTGAAAATTTCAAAAGTTAATAAGAAAGGTGGGACTTTTTTATGAGTATTAACAACAAAATTCTGTTGATTTTTTGTCGCTGTCCCTGAAACAGTTTTATCTACATTTGATACAGTTTTTTCAGTTAGATCCCTTTTATCCAGAAGTTCTGATGTCATTTTAGTGGGGATCGTTTTGGTTGTTTTAGAACTGATTTATGCAGTCTTCTTGCTGCTAGGATCATTGTTCTTACTGTTTTCTGTGATATTTTGAATCATTTTCTGCAGAATAAGAGGAAATTTCAAAATCTTGTAAACATAAATATTAGCCCTTAGATTTTTTAGATCTCCAATCAAGTCATATTCTAAAACTAGGGCTGCTAAACTCTATTTTATTTCAGTTGGTTTCGACTGTTTTGGAGGCACATTATTACTCATTTCAGAAGATGGTTTTCTCTGTGTTTTGCTTCTTGTGTTGTAAGGATGGATAGTTTCAAAGTTTTCTTGGAAAATACTGTTAGAGAAGAGCCCGAAGATATTGGGGGATGATTCCTCTTCTTCAGCTACTTCTTCCTCAACTACATCCTTGAAATTTTTAGGAGGGATAGAGTTATCATGTGCTTCAAGAATCGTTTGCAAAGTGTATTGTAAACTTTCAAAATTAAGACCTTAAGTGGTCATATTTGGCCGATTGGGACGAAAAGGTTTTCTGAAAGGAGGTTTAAAACTTCATTTTCTTGAGGATGCCTCTTTGGGTGATCTCTTCAAGTATATGACTTGATTTGATAATATTTGGAAAGCCTTTTGCAAGCTTTCTAAGTCTAAACTTTCTGGTTGGGTTTTGGCTTGGGGAGGCCTAGTAAGGATTTCTATTTTCTTTTTAGAGGATGAAGTTGTTTCAGCCTCACTATTTAGATTGTCTTTCAAGATTAATATATCCTTTTCAATTTGGTTTTCCTCCTCGAAGGCTTCCAAGAATGTAGACATTTTAGACCTTTTAACCCAAATTGTTATATTATTATGTAAATATTTGGTGTAATATGCAACAATTAGACTCTCTGCAAGCATTGAATATGCAAGAATTCGATTATTTAACGTAAGGAATCTTTGGTTAAAATATTTTACTTTCTCCTTAGGGTTCATTTTTAGACTGGAGAATTCCATAACCAAGACTTCAGGAGATTTATCATCTCCAAATTTCTCTAAGAAACAAGTTTTGAATTTTTCCCAAGAGACAATGGTCTAGGGTTATTGGGAGAAATACCATGTGGAGGGATTGCCCTCAAATGTATAAGGAAAGAGTTTGCATACTACATATTCATTCTCTACACTTCGGAGTCTAATGGCCAACATAAAATTCTTTATGTGATCTTCGGCAGATTGCTTAGAATTCGGATCAAATTTAGGTAACCAATTCTCTGGGTGCTTTGGCAATGGGTGTTGAGGTCCAGGTACAACCACAACATATTGATCGAGCCAGGGTCTGGCGGGATTGTTTTGGTTTTACATGGGTGTAGGTGGTGTCGAAGGCTGAGATGGTTCAGACAAGGAACTAACTTTGTCAGATGATTATCCTCATAAAGAGGATGGAGATGAACCAAGTGGGGAAGGTGGGATACTAGATCCTCCAAATCCAACAGTAGGGGTTTCGATAGGATCTATAGTATTATGTCCCAAAGGGTTTAAAATAAGACCACTGCATTCAAGTTTTTCTCGAATATCCGAGAAATCTAAAGGTTGATTGGGAGGCCTACCAAGTTATCTGATACGGGCCAAAGCAATGTGTGTCCTTATGAGTGACTAATGAACAATTTCTTGTATGTTGGCCCCTTGAGGAGATGGTGTTAATGGTTCAATGGGAAACTCAATATTATCGTTTGAGGTAGTTTTTGTTTCAGAAGTAAAATTGTTGTCCAAGCGAATGCGTGTTACTACAGGGGAGAGAGTGTGTAGGAGAGGAGACTTACGACTTCCATGTGCCATCAATTGCAATCAGGCCCTCCTTCTAGCACCATTTGTTGATGGGCGAAATTGATTGATCGTCAGCTGGAAGAACAAGTCCAGTTCAAGTTTTTCTAAATAACCGAAGTCATTTAGTGTAACTTGTTCTGACAGGTTTAATGGCTCCGTTGGCAAATCTAAAGTCCCAAAATAAAGAGAAAGGGATAACTAACTAATGTTAAAAAAAATATAATATATATATATATACATACTCTAATATAACTATTGTAAATGTGTTTACGTAGAAAAAGAAAACATAAAAATCTCACTTATGAACAACATTTATAGATTTGCAAGTTTTACTAGAAACTTACGAAATTAAGGTGAAAATAATTGCTTTTGAGAAACAAATAAATAAAACACATTTAAATACTTTTTGTTTTCTTTTTATAAATCTAATGAAAATTGAATTAATTTAACTATGAAACACAGATGTACAGATGGTCAAAGCCGATCTACACTTTCTGGTTCCACTAATATATAAACGATAGAAATTGGAAACAAAGCAACTAGCCTGATATTAGTTTGTCTGATGTGTTTGTGCCTCTATATAAATCACAGCATCCAGCTGCCATGCCTACGAGATAAATATGCAATAGACTTATATTGAAACTATTTTGAATAAATTCACTGAATGTATTGGCAGCCAGGATTTTAGAAATAGAATAGGGAACACACGTTAATTCCATGATCTTATGATCGTAAATAATTACAATAAGATAAATCTACATGTAATACATTCACATCATTGTTCAACTTAAACATCAAATAGAAATTATGATATTCAAATTGAAAATATGATCACAGTGTGAATATCTAGAACAACAAATTATGAACGATTATTTGTAACGGGAATATCTTGAAACACAACATATCATTGAGTCTAAAGCTACAATACATATTAATGCATCAGGATTAAATAAAATGAAACATTAATAAAACAACATTAACAAAGGACTAAAGCCAAAATGTTGTACGTTGTTTCATTAAGTCTCGGGATATCATTCGTCCATATTTGGTTCCAGGCTATGATGCCTTTCATTTACAAAATAGAGAGTATTTAAAGAGTTTTTTGAAATCTAAACTTTCTATATCCTAAGATAGGATCAGATATCATAAGATCAAAACATTACAAATATGGAGGGCCTACAGCCACTCATGATCAATCTAAATCTTCAAAAATTTATGAAAGCTTTTTTCTATTTACAAAATAAACAAAAGGAGATACTAATCAACTAGATTGAACAAGTTCCATCCCATAATATCAACATCATATATACCATGTCCTAAAAAATGAAATAGGAACCAATTAGACAATTTATTAACAACTAATTACTAAATTTTATATAAAAATGACTTGGCTACAGAATCGTGAGATTCCATAGCCAGTCTTATATTGGTAAAAGAAATCTAAGTTTAATTGATTTGATTTAAAAAATAGCATGACTGTAATAAGAGGGAAAAAATCGTTTTACCATTTAACCAATAACTAAACATGGATCAATATATCTCAGAATTTCTTATGGCCTTTACATTGTTTGCCTTCTTTATCATAATGTTTCCTGTCTTTTTAAGATGCTTAGCTTGTCTCTGTTCATTTGCTCTGAGGTCATGAATTTATTTTATGAGTAATTCATTGTGGTTTGTGATCACTTTAATTCTTTCTTTTAAATTGGGGATACCACTATAGTACCATTCAATCCAATCCAAGCACACCTCACAATGCACAGAAGGAGTGATCTGTCGAGGGAGCGTATAGTTGGGTGTAAGAATATCAACATTACTTGTTGTTATCCCTTGACCAATATTAATACCAGTAAATCCCTTGCTACCCTCAAGGCACGGTGGAAGGTTGTTAACAAAGTTGTATGACTGATTAGGATTCAAATTATGACAATCTAGATCTTCTTCTACGAGAAACTTTTCAATTTCGGGATCTGAGACCTCATTGATCTTGATCAGGTCGATCGAGCTCAAATGAGGCTTAGATCGATTCCTCAAACTTCTCAATATTAGTTGATGTTGGTTTACTATCTTCGTCCTTCGGTTATCTGATTTATTGACCCAGGGTTCATGTCATTCGGGGTTTCGACAAAGACTCTAAAACTATCGGCCCTCCTGGTAAACCAGAAGGCAACACAACACCCGGAAGGCATTGCGTAGTCTCACCTAAGATATATTGAAATGGGTGACTGTAAGATGCAGGTGTTTACATCCTAATACAGAGTAGGGGATAGGGGTTTCTTGATTAAATCCAGGTATCGTGAGATATAAGGTAAACTACTTATCCCTTGAAGTTGCATATGTATATTTCATAGTCTAATTTAAGCAGAGTATAAACAGATTCATAATAATGTGCTAACTCATTCATTAAGCTTAACCATTAATTGTTTAAAGAAAGAAGAGACATACATAAATTCAACATATTACATGAGTATTACCATGGTTCACCCCCTCCTAGGCTATGTCCACAAAGATTTGGATCTTGGCTCTTTTATTATATCGGTCTTGTATTCCTGGCGCCACGCACTTACAATTCTTCACAAAATTGGGTAACATCTATGTGAAGCAAACTATATCGCACCAAGATCCACAGCCTGCAGTCTAATCCTCGGATCTACCTTCCCTCATATATTCTTAGCTCAACATATTACAAAATCGGTTCATACAGCTAAAAACATTAAAGAACTACTAACAACTACTAGCAAGCCACACTATATGATACTTTCGTATCTATATTTATACATTTCAGGCTCTTTAGCCTTTTTCAAAATATTACCAAAACCCTAACCCTTCTTTCGTTAGGTCTTTCTCACATATGTGTGGTTTTCTTCCTCCATCTGTCACTTTCCTTTGTGCACGCTTTCTTTCATCTGTGTGTGTTGTTATTTTCCCATTTGTTACTTCAGTTTTCTACACGCTTTCTTTCCCATGATCGTTCTTCTTTTCCCTTCGGCCTGGTGGCAACAGGCCCCCAACACTGACATGTGACTCATCCCGAGTCACCTAATTTCTCTGTGCTTCCTCAATCTCCTTGGTGATTGTCTGGAACTATTCCTACAACTCTATTTCTTTTGTCGTTGCCTGCGTGGTTTTCTCCTTGATGGTGTCGACTGTCTGAGTTGCCACTTCCTCGCTCATCAGTCCTGTGCATTCTAGTTGAGTCTATGTTGTCTAGTTTTTGGCTTCTTCTCCTTGCACAAGTACTTCTGCTACTCGTTCCTACAATGGTTCTATTTGAGCCTAATGCTCTTGTTTCTGTGTTTGCACAGTGATAAGTTTTTCCTGTAACTTCTTCAACTCTTGCGTTGCCTTGACCCGTTCTAGAATTGGCATGGTATTTTATCATTTCTTGAGTTCTTAGATCGTTGCATTGATCCTCTCCTCCTCCTTGTCCCAGTGTTGGACCTGTGGATCCTCTTCCAACCTTGTCCAAAGTTGCGCTACTTTATCCAACAAGTCAGCTGCCATGCTGACCTATTTTTCTATCTCCTACAGTTGCATTGTTGCTTGTTGCTTCCTTTTCTCCTTCACTGTTACTGGGCATGTCGGTCTAATATGCCTGTGGAGAGTATCGATCTCCTTCTAATACTGATCAATTACATGTGCAATATGGTCGATATTTTTCATGGTTGGAAGTTCATTTCCTTGCACAGTAGTTGGAAGTTTCCCAAAAATTTCTTCCACTCTGCGTTCCAACTCATTTCTGTTTTCTTTCTCCTCTTGAGTTTTAGATTTGGTCAGTGGACAAACTATTTCTAGTGCTTCCCGCTTCTTTTTTGCTTGTTGTAGGTCGACTAAATTTTTATGTGCTCTCGATTGCATCTCGTCGTCGATGCTAACCTGTAGTTTGTATAATTCTCTTGATGGAATCTGTGTCAGGACGAATTGGATATGATCCAAATCCTTCAGTGGTGTCTGTCCCACAATTTCATCCATTCTTAGCATGCTAGGCTTTATATAGACCGTGGAGTGTGCATGTGGTATCGAAAGAACTGGGTCGCATTCTTCTACCTCCACTCTTTCTGTGGTCTATCTGATTGATGGATCCATGCCCCTACTATTACTCATGATCTGGGATTCCCTGAATTTATTAAGGAGTTGTCCCATTTCTGTCAGTTCCTTCTGTAGTTTATCCATGTGGTGCATGGCATGATCAAAATCTTTTGTGAGGCAGTCTTGGACCATCCTGGAAATCATCTCTCCATCATCCTTCGTGATTGTGTAGTCTGGTGGTGGTCATTGTTCTTTCATTTTCTTGCATGCACCTATGTCTTGTATCATTGGTCCCTTAGCTCCCCTTGGTTCCTATGTGATGGGGTCTGTTGCAGTTTCTTGTGCTCCCTCAGTTGGTTTCCTCTATCCATTGGTCGGTTGGGTGTTTTCTATCCTCCCCTTCTGGGTCCCTGGCATCTTTGAGTCATCGTCTGCCTGAGTTGACTTGGCTTGAACCATTCTTTGTTTCTTGGGTACTGGGATTTGTGGAGGTTGTGTTTCCACCTATGCAGCCCCTCCTTCTGTTATTTGTCTCAGTACTTCTCTAGGTATTGTTGGAATCCTCCATTCATCAGGCCATTCACTGATGACCATGTCAATATCTCCCTCGGTGATGTAGTAGGACATCTATAGCCATTGTTTATCTTGATCCTACCTTGGTTCTATCCACATGGCTTGTCACCTAGCCCAGTGGTGATGCCCCTCTATCGTGCGATAGCCTCTGGTGTTATTCTCCATGCTTGGCTGATGGCTTATTGTATCTCCCATAGGCAAGCTTCAAATACAATTCCATTCTCCTTCTTATGCTTGGCTAGTGGCGTAGATCTCGGGATGTGATATCTTTCTCCTCCTAGCTGTGGTGTGGTACAAAAGATGGCATCTTCTAGTTCTCATCATCCCATGAAAGCTATGAGAATGATCAGCCATGAGTAATGAAATTATGTACTTGCATCTTGCGCATCTTTCTAGTATACTTCGAACAAGTTTGATAGGTATGGTGCCCAGATCATGGAGGTGACTCCTATGCACTGAGCTGCAACAACAATGACTCATGTTGGTACTTCATCTTTGCAACATTTTCTTAGCATTTTGCAGGCTAAGATATTTATGCCCAATTGTGTCATGACATTGTTGATTCGTTTGAGTATAATGCCTCTTGTTCCCCTATCGGTGTCATATTTCTTCTTCATCTTTTCTGCCAATGTTTTTTCCTTGGACTCATTGTCGAGAATTAGCACAAGATCCATACCCCTGATGGCTAATCCTATAATTTGTGTGCACAGTTCGACAGTTATGGGGATGGGTTTTTCCAGCCATATATCTCCTCCATGCGTAAATGATAATAGTTGTTTGATGCATGTCGATGCATATTGGCCTTTGCTAAAGTGTGGTATCTTCAACACTCCTAGAACTCTTGTTATGTTCAGTCCAGTTGCCCACTGGTGTGGCTAAGTGATGATTTCTCTGATTTGGTTCACAACTACTCTCTGCATGAAAACCTATGGTGTAAGATATGGATATTTAGTTTCATTTGCTACATCATGGTTGGAATACTTGAGCTTCCTGATGTGACCCAATAGCTGGGGGTCCACCTGTACTCCGTCTGGTATGCGAGGTAGCACAATCTCTGCAGTCGGTTTCTTTCGAGGTGAGATCAGTATCTCAACTCGGTCCTACTGTTGTGTTGGCTGGTTTGAAGTTTCAGTAACTCCTAGTTGTTCCCTTGTCATCCATTCTGGCCACGCCCTGGTAGTTCCAGCGGTCTCCTCAGCTGGGTGACCTAAGGTGGGTGCTTACGTCTCATCTAGTTTCTCCTTTGCTCCTACATGTTGTGTCGTTCCATTCACTTCCATGGTTGCTTCAGTATGTTCTGGTGGTATTTCCTAGTGGGTTTATTCTTCTTTGTTCTAAGGCTCATGCACCATTGCTGGTGTATTCTATTCCATGGCCTCTGTTTGTGGTTGTAGAATCTCCTCTAGTATTGGTATGGACTCTACTAGGATTTCCTCTAGCGATGGAATTTCATAAATATCGATGATCTCTAGTGGTTGTTGTTCATTTTATTCCATTGGTCCTCGAGACCTCATCTAAATCCTGGTTTATCTGGTTGTCTGGCTTGGTTCTGCGAGCTTCGGTGGTGCCATAATGATGTATGTTGAACGTTTACTGAGTTCGAATGGCTTCGGTGAGCTCTATGGTTTCACTATATTCATTTTTTTTGTTGTTGCTCTTTTTTTGTTCTCCTTTCATGAATAGACTAACTTCTTCTGTGATCATGCGTTGTATGGGCTTGTCATGAAGGTTGTCTAGGACGCTTCCTCTATCATGTGATTAATGCACCATAAATGTGGGTTCAATGCATTTGCGGTGGTTTTGTACTTCCCATTACACCTACTCTTCCATCTCTAGTTGGAACATTTAATGTGACATCCCATCCATCCTTGATCCAGGTGGATATCGGTGGCCACCCATCTTTTCCGACTGGCTCAAAAAAGTTTTCTGGAAATTTTGGCAACTTACTATTTTCAGTACTTTTTAACTTCTGGGGCCATTTTGAGGGCCCAAGTGAAGGTTTTTCAATATCAAGGTTCTCAATTATAGCTGAAGGCATGATTTATCCCCCAAAATGAATATCCTTGATGATACCTTTCCAACGAGCTATCATATGCCTAAAACGGAGATCGTATGCAAATGTTACGACCCCAGGAAGTTGATGCACCAACTTACCCAAAGGGGGCCCACATGACTTTTGGCGCTTCATCTCCTAGGGTTAAGTTTTTGGATGTCTAGCGATTTTGGAATTCTGGTTTATTGTAAAAAGGCCTTCAGAGCCTCATTGTAATCATCTTCTTGCGAATGCGAGTAGCCGTCGCATCTCTTCTTAGAGATACACTGCCACCATTCTAGCGAGT